>QFDX01000817.1:0-21633 GCA_003315875.1 Lactifluus piperatus
GTCATTGGTCGTTCGGAACCATTTCTTTTCGATTTCTTGGCGGGTGTGATCCTTCCCCTGGATTATTCTTACACATCTTAACATCCAGCACAGGTATGTCGTCGTTGCCATTAGTATGCAGAGGAGTCTTGTCACGGTAGCTCCCGCGTTGCGTTTCTGGCTTGGGTTTTGTTCTGATGGATCTGCTTTCACAGTTAATGTCTCGCAGCCTAGGGTTGTGCCCAGATTTATGGGGGCTAGGTATCCTCGTCGTGGGGCCATAGGGCCTTTGCTAGGTCCCATAACGTTCCTCTTTCCAGGGATCTACGTTTAGTTGGGATGTGGCACATCGATTCTTCCTCGTCGCGTATCGGGCACCGCATTCTCTCTGGCGTCAATGTGTTATTCCAGAATTTTCCGATTTTCGGGCCTATGGTTTCGGTGCGTATGCTGTTCCATATATCGTCGTCAGAAGTTAATCAGTCATTCACGTCAAGGAGATTTAGCTGTGCGATGTCTATGTTTCGCCGCGTGGTCGCTCTTGTGTGTTTTGTTCTTCTCTCTTCGATCCCTTTATACTCTAGCCGGGGTTGTGTTATTGTTGAGAGTCGGGCCCCTTGTGTGTCAAATCGTTGGGGTATCAAGAGGTCGATTTCGGCGGGCGTTGGTTTGTCTGCTCCTTGTTTGGCAAGTTTGTCACTCTCTTCATTCCCTTCCTTGCTGTTATGGCTTTTGTCCCACTGGAGGGGGGTGGATGCGGTCCTGCGGATCTCCGTCTTAGTAGGTAGGCTGCCCCTTTTAAACCATTTCTCATTTTTGATGCCGATCCATCCTATGTCTTCCCACCTATTTGGTTTGTTAGGTTTTCTCCTCCGATCCTTGCACCTGTATTATCCCTGTGGTTCTCGGCAAACCAAACGCCGGCTCTGCGTCTGGCATTTGTTCTCCCTTTTGCAGTGCACGATCCGTCAGCGTATACTATCAATGATTCTTCTTCAAGTGTTATCCCTCTTTTCCTTTCGATGTCTATCGTGACGATCGCGGTGTATGCAATCCTCCTGGTCGCTAAGTTTGTTGGACTTGTGCTGTCTCGGAAAGCGGGATCATGCAAACTCTGGACATTACTCCTTCAACAGGTACGGCGATCCACATGGTGTGTCCTCCGGGGCTCACCGACGGGCCCAGTCTTCTAGGGATGGATAAGGTTTGCGTTAGCGGGAACGGCTGGGATGCCTACTCTCGTGCATTCTGCAACAAAGGCTCTTCGTCATCATTCACCTGAAGTAGGTTCTTGTCGTGGCAAACGTTAATCATAAGTAACGTATCTTCGAACTTCTTTCGATTCACTCAGTTTGCGATCGTGACTGCGCGTACGGACCTTTAACGGTCTATCCACTTGGTATGTGCCGTTCTCTCACTTCAGATTCCCTATATTGCATCTGAACGTGATGGTAGCTGCTTCAAGTTCCAAAGAGGTGAGTCTTTCAGTGAGAATTGCCCTTCGTCGCACCCACACCTTTCCGCAAGTTCTAGTGGTGATTGCGTGAGTATTTCTACAAACGTGTAGCTCTTTTAATATGACCATTTGAGCGCTCGCTGAAACAGATCCGTTGGCACAATGACGATGTTCAGAATACTATATGAGCATGAGGGACAACTGTACGCCCATTCTTAGAGTTTTCGTGCGCATTTCTAATGCCAACGCATGGCTGGATCTTGTAACAGGAAGAGAAGGCATCTTAAATCAGACATAACGTCGAGCATAGGAGCTGTGTCACAGCCAATCGCCGATATCAATGGTTATTTCCATAACTTCTACAATTGTCAGGGTCAACAACAGGAACACCCATGAGGTGACGTAGTTGCAGATACATTTCTTTACTTTTCAGTATTTAGCTATCACCTATAGGGCATATTATCAATAATTTATTCTGGAGTGTTTGTGAAGCGGGGTTTTAGTTGTAGATAAGGCTGGTCGCGGTGCCACGTGGCAGGTATCAGGGTGGTATTTTGGGCCTTTCCCTCTATCATTTGTCTTCTGGACATGTAATAGAATGTATATGCACCCATGAGGGAGAATGGGGCAGGGAGCCATGGTGTATTCATGAGAGCGATGGTGTGTCGCTCACCCTTGCCTGGTGTGGGAAAACTCGACCTGGTGGTGGTCCGAGTTCAAGGGGCCTCTCGGGTGGTCCACCTTTGAACGTTTGAACGGAGGAGTCGATGTCGGACCGAGCGAAGCGCCTTTACAAACCCATGGCTAAACACCCTGTCCACTTCCACGCCCCCGGCTGCTCGTGCTGCAGTTCTCAAAATTGAACATTCCTGGCGAGGGCAATAACGGGTTTCTTTATCATTGATAAGTTGGGAGTTTTCGCCAGCGTGCATTGCGATTGGTGCGACTTCGGCTCTTGGACGCTCTCTTACTAATAACTTCTGAAGAAAGCCCGTAGAAGTGGGGCAAAATGATGAGCGAATATGTCGACAGTTGATCAATACTATCACGTGTTTCGGGTTGCAAAATGAGAGGGGGTTGCAAAATGCACTTTTTTAAGAGATCGACGCACCTCTGCACCTGATCATTTTGTGAAACAAATACCTTAATTGTAATATTATTTAGATCCCAAGCGGCTTGAGAATAGAGCATGCCATTGGCTTGCGATTGCCTGATCATTGAGCAGAAATCTGTACATTCTGGAAAGAATGTCCTCGGTTTTAATTTCTAGTGAACCTTTTGGCTCAAGCTGTTGGATACATGAGTAATACACTATAGCGAAAGGCTATGAAAATTTTCCAGATGACTCGTGCAGCTGGAACGAGTATCGAAGGTTAACATTGGTTTTGCGTGACTTTCTGTGATCCACTTGATCGGAATTCGAAGTCCGCTTCTCCGCAATGCGACCCGACACGTTTTGTTGAATTCCCAATTCGTGGCCTTTCTCACGGTGCCGAAGCGGAGATGAAACCGGCTACGTGACACACCGTGACAAAAATTTTGCAACTCCCTGATTTTGGCATGTGGCCATCCGGCTTCCCTCCGAGAGGATTCCACAACATCCCATCAAGAAACTGACGTTATAGGCATTTAGCTGAGGTCCTAGTCTACTAATCCCTCTGGTCAGATTAAAGAAAGGTTAAGCCGATGTGTTATAATCATCGATTTGCTAAAAATTTTGCAACTCCCAATTTGTGATTGTATCGACGCGTCCCAATGTCGCTCGTGTGAACTGCCTGTCACCGAGTTGACTGGATCGGCGTTACTTAGCCGATCAGCCGGGGTTGCACATGCTGCACATCCAACAGCTTCTCGTCGCTGGTAAGACCCCATTCCATACACTCTGTGTTCGGCATCTGCGTCATGGTAAAGGCACAGTAACCTAGCGGTCTGTTCGACAGGTTGGCCTCGTCCGCTGGCGCAGCCTCAATGGCGTCTTTTCCTTCGCCAGCGGAGAGAACGGTCACTTGCCATCGACCCCCACTGGCGGTGTCCGAGTGCTGCGGTATCGTTCCCCCGTCATTGCAGCTGCGGGTGGATATGTGAAATCTTACCTTCGACTTTGTTTTTTGCTCTTCATTGTTGGGAACTTCCTGTTCGTCGTGCTATGAACTGTCAGATACTGGCCGTAACCCTCTTCAAAATGTGCATTCAGTACACTTGCGTCCCACCTCTTTTTCTTTTTGACATACACCTCAGGGTACAGAGCCCTACGTAGCACTGCAATACAAAGTTTCTATCACTCCTTATCAGTGTAGGGGGCGTATCGTAGGCAACGGGACCGGGAGACCGGGATTCAGGGATATTCAGGTGTCCCCCGGGACACTTAGCATGCGGGTGCCTGATTAGTGAGGTCTCTACCTGTGATACAACAATATACAAAAAAAACTTAGGAGATGACGTGAACGCAAGAGATGATATGTACGACACTGCTTTGCGAGGAGCATCAAGGTTAAGGCATGTCGTATTGTTGCAGCTACTGTAGTACTATAGTGGGGCCATCTCATGATGGAGCGAAGTTGCACAATTGTCAGTGCGGCTATTTAAGTTTAAGAGAAAAGGCGAACCAGGTAGGGGCATGGTTACTCTTCGGATTGTTCAGCATAATCCTTCGCTCGCTATACAATTATCAATATCCGAATCCGCGTCCGTCTGGGCTCCGAGGAATGTGTCACGATTGAGGCAACGCCAAACTGCCCCAGGCGGTGCCCTCCGTCATGTCACATGTGGACGTTGAGCAACTGTCATACATATATTATATTATCATATATATATAAAGACAACTTGAGATTGCTACGATTAGGTACCTGTAGACTAGACCAGTAAGCGGTACGATGTGGCTTCACTTGTTACCGTATTCCGATAGTAGTTTCGCGATATCGTGAAGTCCGTAGGATGATGCAAGATCGAATGCGGTCATACCCCGATTATCCTTCGCATCTACATCCGCGCCATGCTCGAGCAACACCCGTACGATCTCCAAGCTCCCATAATCGGCTGCACAGTGCAACGGGGTCAATCCATCGTCAGACCGCGCGTTCACATTGGCACCACGGTTCAGCAGTAACAGAACGACATCCAGGTGACCACGGTACACTGCTATGTATAATGGAGTCCAGTCGTAGCCATTCTGAGCTTCGATGTCTGCCTTGTGATCGAGTAGTACCACAGCCACCTCAAGGGATTTTGACCAAGCCGCCTTTTGTAGTGGAGTCCAGTCGTCGTCCTCCCGGGCATTCGCATCTGCACCATGACTGAGTAGCCACTTCACAATATCAAGATGTCCATTCCAGGACGCACAAGTGAGTGCGGTCCGGTTCGCATCGCCCCGAACGTCCACATCTCCACCGTGCTGATAGAAGAACTCTGCCATCTGGAGGTTATTCCGCGACAATGCCGCTACCAGTGGCACGACGTATGCACCACCAATACTGTTCGTATCCTGGGGATGCCTGATAATGAGGTGTTTTGCCAGGTCATCAAATCCGCAAAGCGCCGCGTAGTATAGAGGGGTTCCGGTTTTGTCCGGCGGCTCCATTTCAAAGTGATACATGTTGCCGTTTATCTCGTCTATGTCGTACAACTGGACCCACTCTAAGAAGTGTGGCTTGTCCGGATTAAACAGTTCTTCCATTGCTTTGTGTATGCACGATGACACGTTATCGATCTTTGCGTGGTCGATCCAGTGTTGGGCAGCATATTCAGCAAGAGGTGACTCCTGTCTTGTGCTATCCCCAGATATGTCACCGCCCAACCGTAGCAGCACACCCATACAAGTTCGAGCGAGTGTCGTATGCGCATGTCCAAGGGGAATATAATAGCATGACACATCTCCACTGGATCCAGCCAGACGAGGAGAGGTCAGGTACTCCTTGACCGAGAAGTGCGAGAATTGCACAACACGCGAACCATATGTGTCGATGATAGCGATCAAACTGGAGCATGCTGCCTGAAGGGCTTCCTCTTCATCCTCCCAACGCCAGTCAGGATTCAACTTCGGGATCTCTTCATCGCTGTCGAAGTCAACTGCGAGCACTTCCGCAATCTCCTCCACAGAAAGTGGCCGCATAGCCACCACGAGACATTCCAACAGACGGCAAACATCTTTTCTGTTTGACTTGCTGATTCCCCGCAAGACTCGGTCATACGTCTCGTCGAGAGACTCGGGCAATTTACCAAGGACTTCTGGTACATTGCGTGCAAGGCACTCCCGCAGCACATCCAGCTGGCATACAATCCAGCGAAACCTGCGTAATAACGTGAGAGAGGCATAAACTCAAAGGGTCATCTCGTACATGCCATCCGCATTGCTAGACAGGGTCTCAATAACCCGTTCCTTGAGCTTCGCGCTCCACGTCCTCATCACGTGATGCTTGTCCGAATAAACAACCGAACGGACATATCTAGCAATATCTTCCTTCTGTCCTTTCTGATCATGCAGAGACATCTTGACACATGTCAACTGTTTGATCGCATTTTGAATGTCGACCTCGGGGCGACTTGTTATGCAAACATGTAAGTTTGGAAGCCGCAACTCGACGAGTTCCTTCACGACGTCCAACACCTTTTGACGCGAGAGTGGAGTACCAAGCTCTTTTGGAACGTTAGGACATTCATCGACAGCATCGACAACAAGATATGTCGGTGCTTGTCTTAAAATAGTAAGCATGTCTTTCAGACATTGCAAGAGTGCCCTCTCGCTGGGTTGCTGCGAACCATCCTGATGGTCATTGGAGTAGATATCGGAGAGTTTTTTAAAGCATAGATCAGATTGCTTGGAGAGCTGGATGAGGAGGGAGGAAAGTAATGCGCGATTATCCTGCTTTGTGACATCTTTGAAGTCGAAAAAGAAATAGCCCAGGTATGATCCACCAGTGGCCGAGATGATTCGTAGGTCTTCGATGATTGCCGAGCTTGTCAAAAATATGAGTTTCCCCAAACACAACAAGTTGAGCAACAAATGTACCTGAGGATACTTTTACCGGAACCCGCTATCACAATAGGAGGGGTGCATCAGCAACAACCAAGACACGATAAGTAAACCAAATGTACGTTTTCCGTGAATCCATAAAAGTGGTTCGGAACTCTCAGATTTCCAGCGCTTGAAGATGCTACTGTGCGTGAACCACATGGCTGTCCCTTCGTGATAAGCGTCGCGGGCGATGTTGAAATTTATTGATGGATCTGCAGGAGAGAGCCATTTTTGAAATTTCTCGACCAGCTGGCCGCCTGTGTCATTTTAAGCCTCGCTAGCCAGTAACACTCGAGTCAGAAGATCACGAACGGTTCAGACCACCTATATTGTTCCCTATCTGTTGTATCGCTATTCTCGCTTGATTTCCGCCTAAGATGAATGTTAAGAACAACGATGAAGAACAGGTGGGCACCTTCGCACCGTCAATGAGATTGTCCATCTTGTTGTCAACGCCCTGTAAGAGCTCAAGGGATCCCGCACTTGTCATCAGAGCTTCTTCTTGGGTAAGTTTATCTAGCTTCTTCATAGCGTCTTCGATATCCATCCTTCCTACAAGTTTCTTCATAAATTTTTCTGATTGTGATTCAGTCGACCATATAGTATTGACAACAACTAACTCACTTGCGGGCCTCTGCTTTATCCACTTTGTCGCAACAGCAAGAACTTCGAGAACCTGAACCATTATCTGCACGATCAATTCTTTTATCGCATCTGCCGGTGGCACTCGGGTGTATATTTCAAGCCGTTTAAAGAAGGATTCTATTCGCGCAAATACGTCAACGAGCGCATTGTTGCTTGCACCAACATCCCTGGCTGCCTGATAGACCTTGGATTCAGAATGGCCGGCACAAAGAGGGGGGAAATACTAACTATGAGGAGGACACCGACTCCAGCGAATATAACATTAGCCGGTGGGAATGCCTGCAAAACAAGTAAATTAGGAAGGATGGTTCAACTGGTCAACCTTTGGAGGAAATTTACCAGTCCAACCGCCCCGCCAATGGCAGAAGAGAATGAATTAAGGACGGTAAATGTGGCATTGAGCCACTGTTCAGAGTTCTTATCGCCACTCTGAGACTGAATGAAACTTTGAACGTTGTGATTTTGATAAAGGACGGTGAGAATGTCGCTGGGAAGGTTGCACTTTTGCAACTCGACGGTGAGGGGATGGGTTAAAAGGTCATTCTTGGTCTTATCGTGATACCTTTTCAAGGCGTCGGAGAAGATAGTGCGAAAATTGGACGATGAGCCCGAGGCGGTTGTGGGGTGAGTCTGAGACATGATGTCGGCGAGATGTTAGTTTACGCTTGCGATGGAGGGGTGATCGATGGGCGATAAGGTGAGGGAGTGGACTGTTCACACGGCGTATGGGCACTGCCTCGTATAGGTGGACATAGGTACAAATGATGGCACAGCGATGTGTCCGCGTGACGTAGATATGATGGATAGGCACAGCATACATGACTTAGATGGCAGGTAACAGCGGCCGCAAAATTACGCCCTAAAGTATCAGCACCAATATTTACACGTTCATGCGTATGGACGCAACAGCCGCAGATACAGTCTTTAGCGCTTTAGCTTTAGTCACTTGGTGTACATCAGGAAAATCTTAATCCCTCTTAATTGTTTCTTATTAATAATGGCTCTTAACCGGTTTAACCATCCTTAATATTAATATAGTAATTGTACGCGTGAAGTCGAACCAAAATCAATCGTGGGAGTTCCAACTTGACGCGCTTGACGCGTCAACGCGTCAACTTTCGAGTTCGGCCGCAATTCACATTGGTTCTCTTCTCTTACTGTAAAATGAACATTTTTTCTAGGCTGCCTCCTACCTGTCGAAAGGGACGTGAGGCTTACATTTGCGCATAGGAGACCGCGTAGGGATGCTTCCAGGTACGCCCCTAACCCCATCTCCATCATCCCAGCTCACGCCAGGATGAGCCCTGAAGGGGCTACAACCACATGGAGTGGCAGGTAGGGTACCTGTGGCAAGCACGAGACAACAAGGACAAGACTTGTACAGACGTTCAGATTGCTTACCAAAGTCATGGTCTTCCCTTTCACTTTCAGTATGTCTGTTCCCGGAATTATAAACTCTTTCAGCAACTCTCCCGATCTATCAACCAGTGCGAACGCTGATGTCACACTCGTCACCGCCACCAACGCCATCCAAGGAAAGCCGTGGCTCATGTCGCATTATCCATGCATATACTGCTCTAGTGAAACGGATGGGACGGGAAATATGGCATAGTCAGAGCGTGCAAGGCATCCAGATGAATTTCGCAAGGCTTGTTCCAAGCCCCATTGATGAACGCTGTCAGTCATCAAATCTCACGTCACCTGTCTGTTTAATCGCGTTTCTGCAGACCATAAAATACGGCGTCACATCAGTGGACAAGGACAACCGCTGGCGCATGCATAAGCCCTTAAGAATAATCAAGGATGACGCTCGGATGCGCTTAACGCAGCAGGTCAACTTGACCTCTGCGGTGCGTGCAGCTCACTTAACAACTGCCTGCGGAGTTCAGCCAGACGCAGTTATTTGAGACCATTACTGAGATCTTGTACAGAGACGATCCTCAGATGATTCTTCCGGGGGAGAACTGTGGCAAGGTGGGGAACCTTGTACGCTAGCAAAGTCCGCAGTTTCGTGAGTTGTACTACCGCCTCATCACAGGCCTGTCGGGCACATACAGTGCGGTATGTACACTGATATCCTCGTATTCTTGAGTCTGACAATCATCGAATCATCCTAGAGACGTCGCTGCGAGGGACTGGTTGGCTAAACACCCTGAGTGTTCAAAGGACGAGTTCGAGGAGTATTTCAGTTCACATACACCAGCGCAAGTAAAGGTATGCCTCTATAATCCTTTCGTAATGCTTACTTTGACATTCCGACTAGGATTGGAAGGGACACGGCAAATAATTGGTGTGTTTTTCAGACTCATTGAGTTGTGCTGTGAACTCATAGGACTTATAGAAGAAGACTACTTGATATAAATGGGCCACGGTGCGTCTAGTTTCAGACTTTTCCTTGGTTCTACCTACCATATGCTAACATATTCTTTATTACAGAGCAAATGTGCGCGAAGTGAGCAATTTGGAGGAGCCACAGGAGGGGAAGAATGGGGGTATGGAAGGACGTACAACCACCGAGCATTGTTAGCAATTATTATAATAGACATCAGAATACATCGATTAGCATCAATATAGATTATTTACAATAATGAATACAATCCTAGTATTCTGACATCGGCGTGAGCTAACATACATCAATTATTGTCAATGAGAATTACTCCGCCGCCGATGAGACAGCAAAATTCTGACGCATGTCGATGTTTGTTGATATATCGATTGACGTCGACACCACCGCATCTCATCGACAGACTTCTGACTAGGGTTGCATGTTAACGATGCCTTGCGGAAGGTTCAAATTGTGATACATGAAGTCAGCGACACTTCTCTCCGTGGACAGTTATTTAGCTGCGAATGCTTGACTTGGAAAAACAGAACATTAGAGTGTGAGAACAGGAATCTAATTCAAGGCTATATGCCGTTGAAATGACCTGAGGATATCATGGTCCATCGTCGGCGGCGGGCTCAAATTCACATCGTGCTAATCCTAATTGACAATTGAGGTTGCAAAATGCCAAAACTTGAAGCTTGAAGCTTGAAGCTTGAAGGAGGCGCCGCGCATGGGACGGTCATTATATTATCGCCCAACATAAACGCCCATTTGACAGCAAAATAAAGCAAGCGCACAATTTTAAGTTTTTTAACTGGTCATTATCGATCCAGTCTCCAATAAACCAAAAATTTTCCAGGTCTGATCTATCGACAGGTTCGAGGCTTATTCCCAATCCTCAAAGTCTCGAACTCGAACATATCGGAACACCGTGACTGCAATGGAGAACTCCCGTGGCAACTCTTCTAGGACACGCATGCATGCGAATCTGTCGTTTCATTATCGTTGCGCCATTCTTCGTCCACCCACCCCCTCTGCGGTACATTGCCTTTCGTCATGCGGGACTACTAGGAGGGGACGTTCCTCAATAATGCCACGTATCTCGCGGAAATCGTGCTCAGGTGTCATGGAACCTGTTGCAGAAGAGTCGTCCTTTATCTCAATCCATTTTTGAGTCTGCCAGAATGGATTGATATCAAGGACGATTTCGATATCAGCATCTGCACTGACAATTGGGTGCTTACCATATTGCTGATTCACCAATATGGAATACGTCCAAATTGTAGACAAATCTCCCTTCGGGCCTTTAAGTATGGCTTATTACTGAGCTCACCGGTATCAGTACACTTTACAACAGAAGAACATGCCTTGACGCTCACATTGCCTCACAACTTCAAGCAAGTAGTCGAGGGTGGCAATCGGTATCCGAACAACGTTCTCCGAGTCCTCAGCAGCGTAACCCCAAGGCTATGGGGTCTGTGCCACTGCAGTTGTTTTGAATGACACTAATAACGTTTTACCATCAGATATCTATCTTGTTGGCAGTGACAATTTCACACGCGGTCAAGTCCTTGAGTGGTGTCGCCCTCACGAACCTAAACCCCCCCAGTTGGCAACACCACACTTTTCGTCGCCTGCTCACCTGCGATTATAACGGCGAGCCTATTTATCGGGTATTTACTGACAGAGGATTTGACGACAATCGTACGCAGGACAAATTTGAGGCATTGCAGGGCATCAGATCAAAGAACTCCTGGCGGTTGGCGATACAGAAACAAATCCGTACGTCTACTAGCAGAGTATACAGAATTCCTCTTGACAATTACTATACTCGTTTTGACCGCTGATGTTAAGGTATTCCCTTTGATATGATCCCCCGTCGGGTGGCAAGTTGGAATCACATCATGGGTTGCAAGCGGCGGTGATACGATCACTGGAAAGGGGGATGAAGCGTCTCCCATGCGCCAAGTTGTCTTTCACCATCTCCAGGGTACTAGGAAGGGCATCAACCCCTCTAAGACGACCTGGCCACGCTGACTGCAGAATCGGATGACTCAAACCTCTGCGTTGTTTCAAGGGACTGGGATTACAGTTAGTGCTGATCCAGATAGGTTCTGTCAACTACTCTACAGTATGTGTAAATACAAGGTTCCAGTGCATCGAGTACATACAAGGTATATTACGGATGTATCGGGAGGTGTTCATATGGCAGCAGTCCGTAGCAAACGTGAGAACGTGCCCTCGATCGTGATTTTCTTCATTATTGTGGGTTCGGGAACTGATTAATGTGAGACGTCAACACATATAGTCATAACCTTTACTATAAGATGAAAAATACTTACGGTCTGTCAAGTTCTCCTCCTTCGCCTTTCGCTTAATACTATCCATCACCTCGTTGACCGACGAGCGGTCCAGATCCCCGCATGCCTTCATCAAGCTCTCCAGGATTTGTCGTTGATGTGTGTCAAAAGGGGTATCTGCGGGCAGTGCCGGGAGCCCGAGAGCCTGTGAGACGATTTGTGCATCGGCAACTGCATGGTGTGTGTATATGTCAAGTCTCAAGCTCACCCTGATAACGTGCTCACCAGTCAGCCTGCTTAGTAATTTCCACTTTCTCCTCGGGAACTCATCAGTTATAGCCACGTTGGGAGGATACTGGAGCGGTTTCTCCGAGTGAAGGGGTAAGATAGCATTATACAGCCGCCTTTGGCTGCGCAAAAAATGATGAGCTATCGCCTGGAGGCAATAGATGGGACGCACCCTTCCTGTAGAGTCCAAGCGATCAATAACTTGCTTGTGCTGCTCCTGGGGGTTGGCGACCGCCACGACGAGCCCGTCGAAGCCTGCGAAAATAGGCATATTCGGGATTCGAGAAATCTGCTCAGCAATATCAGCAAGGGCTCGATGGAGCCGCTCGAAATTAGGGAGTTGTCGGTCTGCCATTTAAAGCGAGAAATATGACTGAACGGGGGATGGAGAAATAGAAATACTTTGCAAGGATAAAATGAACCGCGAACCGTCAGCTGCTTGTACTTGGTAGTGACGCTGACGTCATTCTTCGTTTTGGCTGACACTGGATCTGTATACTCGAATACTCGATATGGTTGGTTCGATCGCTTGTCGCCCGTGCCGTACTGCCTCTCGCTCCTATTCCACACCCCGACTCTACGTGCCAATTTGCCGTATGCTCAGGTACACCCCTCCATTGTGTCGCCCACGGACATACGCGAGCTTGACGATGAACTCATGCACCCCACAGGCGTGACGACCGTCTCGCGTCCTCCCCTTTAACTGGCCTTGGCCCTCGTCGGCCACACCTGTGGAGTTTGATCGAGGATGGTATGCGATCCCGCATACTCTTCCAAAAATTACTTCCTGTGCGTCAAAACCAACAAGCTATTCTTTTATTCACTGATGTGCTGCAGACGCTGGTTCGCTGCGCTCGCTTACCTCACAATCCTTTTGCTGCTCTCGCAACAGATGTCAGAGAGCAGAAATCCCGTTTCTCCCTCGACAATTTAACAATTTCCCGCTGGTCTTCCATCATTCAGGCAATAGCAGACTCAACGGCGTTTGCCTGTGTACGTTAGCATATATTATGCGCCACCGCATGTGACTCATCATCATCGCAGCACATCACGTTCGCTATCCTTGTCGATGGTCGGCCTTCACTGGCGCCTGTCGCATCGACAATTTCTCGCATTTGCACTTGCATATGAAGTGGTGCGCCAAACGTGGATGTATGGTTTCACGTGACTCGTCGCGCGTCTAATGGTTGCGCCTGGGCTCGCGGTCGTTATTCTCGCCGTCCTTTATTCGTTAATCTGCGTCCCCCAGATTGCGCGTGCGACTCGCCGTAGACGACCGTGCGCATTGGGACGGAGGTACGTCATTGGGACGACAGTAGGACGCATGTCCATAGCTTTATGTATGCGTCCTCACCTGTATTGCCCAATCTGAACTGGCGGTATTTGAATTGAATAAAATTACGGAGGTGCCTGCAGTTCCGGTGTTGTTACTCAGGTCTGATTCCAAGCGCAGACAGCCCAACAGCAAAGAGGATATGGGAAAGCCCAGTAATGTGCCAGTGTGTATGAGAGAAGAACGAGCTGAGGAGGGACCTCACAGTTCCCCTAGCAGTTTCTTGAGAATTCTAAGAGTCCAGATATAGAGACATATTACTGAATGGTACAAGGTTGCCACTGGCCCACTGCCAGCATCCAAAATGAAAAACGATCCTGTTCGAATCCATCAGGAAATTGTATAAAAATTATTCAATTGCCGAAGCAAAAAAAAAAGTAAAAAGTGAAATTGATGTTGAAATCAGGAATAGAACGCCCTGCCTATCGAGGTGTCATTCTACATCCTCATCTTCCATATCATTGCCCTCCCCTGGCAGATCAGCATCCATGTTCATGTTCATGTCTACATCTTCAGCTCCCTCATCCACGTCTTCGGCGTCATCTTCTTCTGCCTCATCAAGATCAGGTCCCATTTCAGGTTCAGCCTCTGTCTCGTTGTCGTCGTCACCCAGACCTTCATCATCACCTTCACCATCATCTTGCTCGGGCATAGCATGTGTCTCCCCATCCGCATCTGGCGCCTCTGGGGGTGCATGGACCTGCACTTCTGATTGTGTCTCAAGAGACAGCGCACCTAGTGCATTTGGCAACGGAGCCGACACAGATGACTCGCCGGTCTCTGTTGTGCGTTCTTTGCCCTTTCCACGTTGCGCTGCTGTACTCTTCTTCTGAGCTGCTGTCGCACTTGCAGAACCACCCCCCGCCGAGGAACCCTTTTTATTCTTGGCCAACTCGCGGTAGACTGTATGCGTTGGGTGGGATGAGTATCTCGAAGCAGCGAAGCGGTGCGAGCGCTTGTGATAACCGCACCTTGTAGCTCGGCCTGAAGCGATGGGATCAAGTCGGCGAATTCGATCAGTTCGAGGGCTTTGAACACGTCCGAAGCAGAGATGCTTTTGTGCTGCTTTGAGGTCGAGACCTCGTGTGCTCTATTTCGCGTCAGAATATACAAAGTCCAAGTTTGACGGTGCAGAGGGATCGTACGTAGCAGCTGAGGGTACCCGGTTGGCCAAAAGTGCGATGCGAAGGGACAGCTGATCAAAACACGCACCGAGGTAGTTTATAAACACCGTTGCGCCTTTGACTAGCGAGAGTACAGTATCTTTCTGTAGCTTCGCATTGTCCGGAACCTAAATTTCACATTTGAGCGTCAAGGTGCGCGAAGCAATGCCACATGAGAGAAACGCACAGCCGATCTCGCTATGCGCGTCACTAGTGCGCGAGGGAGCTCAAAGTTCTCGATACCCTCTGAGACTGCATCCTGTTGAGCTTGCGCAGATGCGGGCGTGTTGGCATTGTCTTTTCGTGGCATGGAAGGATTCAATCAGCCCTAGTGCGCGATAATGGTAGTAGTAGTAGTGGTAAACTATAAACCAAGATGGTAGCCGGAGGTGTCACGCGTCTCTAAGCCGGTGTCACGGCCCGGAACTTGTTTTGGAATTCACACGAGAGACGGAAACGCGTGTTAAAGTGGGTGTCCACCGACGTCCACCTTTGAATGGAGGAGTCGATGTCGGACCGAGAAAAGCACCTTTACAAGCCCATGGCTAAACACCCTGTCCACTTCCACGCCCCCGGCTGCTCGTGCTGCAGTTCTCAAAATTGAACATTCCTGGCGAGGGCGATAACGGGTTTCTTTCTCATTGATAAGTTGGGAGTTTTCGCCAGCGTGCATTGCGATTGGTGCGTCTTCGGCTCTTGGACGCTCTCTTAGTACTAACAGCTTCTGAAGAAAGCCCGTAGAAGTGGGGCAAAATGATGAGCAAATATGTCGACAATTGATCAATATCGACGCGTCCCAATGTCGCTCGTGTGAACTGCCTGTCACCGAGCTGACTGGGTCGGCGTTGCTTAGCCGATCAGCGGGGCTGCACATGCTGCACATCCAACAGCTTCTCGTCGCTGGTAAGACCCCATTCCACACACTCTGTGTTCGGCATCTGCGTCATGGTAAAGGTACAGTAACCTAGCGGTATGTTCGACAGGATGGCCTCGTCCGCTGGCACAGCCTCAATGGCGTCTTTTCCTTCGCCAGCGGAGAGAACAGTCACTCGCCGTCGACCCCCACTGGCGGTGTCCGAGTGCTGCGGTATCGTTCCCCCGTCATTGCAGCTGCGGGTAGATATGTAAAATCTTACCTTCGACTTTGTTTTTTGCTCTTCATTGTTGGGAACTTCCTGTTCGGCGTGCTATGGACTATCAGATACTGGCCGTAACCCTCTTCAAAATGTGCATTCAATACACTTGCGTCCCCTCTTTTTCTTTTTGACATACACCTCAGGGTACAGAGCCCTACGTAGCACTGCAATACAAAGTTTCTATCAATCCTTATCAGTGTAGGGGGCATATCGTAGGCAACGGGACCGGGATTCAGGTGTCCCGGGGGGACACTTAGCTTGCGGGTGCCTGGTTAGTGAGGTCTCTACCTGTGATACAACAATATACAAAAAAAACTTAGGAGATGACGTGAACGCAAGAGATGATATGTACGACACTGCTTTGCAAGGAGCACCAAGGTTAGGGCATGTCGTATTGTTGCAGCTACTGTAGTACTATAGTGGGGCCATATCATGATGGAGCGAAATTGCACAATTGTCAGTGCGGCTATTTAAGAGAAAAGGCGAACCAGGTAGGGGCATGATTACTCTTCGGATCATTCAGCATAACCCTTCGCTCGCTATGCAATTATCAATATCCGCATCCGCGTGCGTCTAGGCTCCGAGAAATTTTTCAGAGAATAAACTGTTCTAGCCTACGATTGAGGCAACGCTAAACTGCCCCAGGCGATGCCCTCCTTCATGTCACATATGGACGTTGAGTAACTATCATACATATATTATATCATCATATATATAAAAAGACGACAACTTGAAATTGCTACGATTATATTAGGTACCTGTAGACTAGACCAGTAAGCGGTACGATGTGGCGTCACTTGTTACCGTATTCCGATAGTAGTTTCGCGGTATCGGGATGTCCGTAGTATGATGCAGTATCGAATGTGGTCATACCCTCATCATCCTTCGCATCTACATCCGCGCCATGCTCGAGCAACACCCGTACGACCTCCAAGTTCCCATCTGCGGCTGCAGTGTGAAACAGGGTCCATCCTTTGTCAGACCGCGCGTTCACATTGGCACCACGGTTCAGCAGTAATAGAACGACATCCAGGTTACCATGAATCGCTGCTACGTATAATGGAGTCCAGTCGTAGATATTCTGAGCTTCAATGTCTGCGTTGTGATCGAGTAGTACCACAGCCACCTCAAGGGATCCGGAATAAGCCACATTTTGTAGTGAAGTCCAGCCGTCCTCGTCCCGGGCATTCGCATCTGCACCATGACTGAGTAGCCACTTCACAATATCAAGATGTCCATTCTCGGACGCACAAGTGAGTGCAGTCCGTTCCCCATCGCCCCGAACATCCACGTCTGCACCGTGCTGATAGAAGAACTCTGCCATCTGGAGGTTATTCCGCGACAATGCCGCTACCAGTGGCACGACATATGCACCACCAATACTGTTCGTATCCTGGGAATGCCTGATAATGAGGTGTTTTGCCAGGTCATCAAATCCGCAAAGCGCCGCGTAGTATAGAGGGGTTCCGGTTTTGTCCTGCGGCCTTATTTCAAATTCATCTATGTTGCCGCTTATCGCGTCTATGTCGTACAACTGGACCCACTCTAAGAAGTGTGGCTTGTCCGGATTAAACAGTTCTTCCATTGCTTTGTGTATGCACGATGACACGTTATCGATCTTCGCATGGTCGACCCAGTGTTGCGCGGCATATTTAGCAAGAGGTGACCTCTGTCTTGTGCTATCCCCAGATATGTCACCGCCCAACCGTAGCAGCACACCCATACAAGTTCGAGCGAGTGTCGTATGCGCATGTCCAAGGGGAATATAATAGCATGACACATCTCCACTGGATCCAGCCAGCCGAGGAGAGGTCAGGTACTCCTTGACCGAGAAGTGCGAGAATTGCACAACACGCGAACCATCCGTGTCGATGATAGCGATCAAACTGGAGCATGCTGCCTGAAGGGCTTCCTCTTCATCCTCCCAACGCCAGTCAGGATTCAACTTTGGGATCTCTTCATCGCTGTCGAAGTCAACTGCGAGCACCTCCGCAATCTCCTCCACAGAAAGTGGCCGCATAGCCACCACGAGGCATTGCAACAGCCGGCAAACATCTTTTCTGTTTGACTTGCTGATTCCCCGCAAGACTCGGTCATACGTCTCGTCAAGAGACTCGGGCAATTTACCAAGGACTTCTGGTACATTGCGTGCAAGGCATTCCCGCAGCACATCCAGCTGGCATACAATCCAGCGAAACCTGCGTAATAACGTGAGAGAGAGGCATAAACTCAAAGGGTCATCCCGTACATGCCATCCGCATTGCTAGACAGGGTCTCAATAACCCGTTCCTTGAGCTTCTCGGTCCACGTCCTCATCACGTGATGCTTGTCCGAATAAACAACCGAACGGACATATCTAGCAATATCTTCCTTCTGTCCTTTCTGATCATGCAGAGACATCTTGACACATGTCAGCTGTTTCATCGCATTTTGGATGTCGACCTCGGGGCGACTTGTAATGCAAACATGTAAGTTTGGAAGGCGCAACTCGACGAGTTCCTTCACGACGTCCAACACCTTTTGACGCGAGAGTGGAGTACCAAGCTCTTTTGGAACGTTAGGACATTCATCGACAGCATCGACAACAAGATATGTCGGTGCTTGTCTTAAAACAGTAAGCATGTCTTTCAGACATTGCAAGAGTACCCTCTCGTTGGGTTGCTGCGAACCATCCTGATGGGCACCGGAGTAGATATCGGAGAGTTTTTCAAAGCATAGATCAGATTGATTGGCGAGCTGGATGAGGAGGGAGGAAAGTAATGCGCGATTATCCTGCTTTGTGATATCTTTGAAGTCGAAAAAGAAATAGCCTAGGTATGATCCACCAGTGGCCGAGATGATTCGTAGGTCTTCGATGATTGCCGAGCTTGTCAAAAATATGAGTTTCCCCGAACACAACAAGTTGAGCAACAAATATACCTGAGGATACTTTTACCGGAACCCGCTATTACAATAGGAGGGGTGCATCAGCAACAACCAGGGCACGATAAGCAAACCAAATGTACGTTTTCCATAAATCCATAAAAGTGGTTCGGAACTCTCAGATTTCCAGCGCTTGAAGATTCTACTGTGCGTGAACCACATGGCTGTCCCTTCGTGATAAGCGTCGCGGGCGATGTTGAAATTTATTGATGGATCAGCAGGAGAGAGCCATTTTTGAAATTTCTCGACCAGCTGGCCGCCTGTGTCATTTTAAGCCTCGCTGGCCAGTAACACTCGAGTCAGAAGATCACGAACGGTTCAGACCACCTATATTATTCCCTATCTGTTGTATCGCTATTCTCGCTTGATTTCCGCCTAAGATGAATGTTAAGAACAACGATGAAGAACAGGTGGGCACCTTCGCACCATCAATGAGATTGTCCATCTTGTTGTCAACGCCTTGTAAGAGCTCAAGGGATCCGGCACTTGTCATCAGAGCTTCTTCTTGGGTAAGTTTGTCTAGCTTCTTCATAGCGTCTTCGATATCCGTCCTTCCTACAAGTTTCTTCATAAATTTTTCTGATTGTGATTCAGTCGACCATATAGTATTGACAACAACTAACTCACTTGCGGGCCTCTGCTTTATCCACTTTGTCGCAACAGCAAGAACTTCGAGAACCTGAACCATTATCTGCACGATCAATTCTTTTATCGCTTCTGCCGGTGGCACTCGGGTGTATATTTCAAGTCGTTTAAAGAAGCTTTCTATTCGCGCGAATACGTCAACGAGCGCATTGTTGCTTGCACCAACATCCCTGGCTGCCTGATAGAGCTTGGATTCAGAATGGCCGGCACAAAGAGGGGGAAATTACTAACTATGAGGAGGACACCGACTCCAGCGAATATGACATTAGCCGGTGGGAATGCCTGCAAAACAAGTAAATGAGGAAGGATGGTTCAACTGGTCAACCTTTGGAGGAAACTTACCAGTCCAACCGCCCCGCCAATGGCAGAGGAGAATGAATTAAGGACGGTAAATGTGGCATTGAGCCACTGTTCAGAGGTCTTATCGCCACTCTGAGACTGAATGAAACTTTGAACGTTGTGATTTTGATAAAGGGCGGTGAGAATGTCGCTGGGAAGGTCGCACTTTTGCAGCTCGACGGTGAGGGGATGGGTTAAAAGGTCATTCTTGGTCTTATCGTGATACCTTTTCAAGGCGTCAGAGAAGATAGTGCGAAAATTGGACGATGAGCCCGAGGCGGTTGTGGGGTGAGTCTGAGACATGATGTCGGCGAGATGTTAGTTTACGCTTGCAATGGAGGGGTGATCGATGGGCGATAAGGTGAGGGAGTGGACTGTTCACACGGCGTATGGGCACTGCCTCGTATAGGTGGACATAGGTACAAATGATGGCACAGCGATGTGTCCGCGTGACGTAGATATGATGGATATAGATAGGCGCAGCATAACATGACTTGGATGGCACTGGCAGGTAACAGCGGCCGCAAAATTAAAGAAGCATCAGCAAACACCGATGTTTACACGTTCATGCGTATGGACGCAACAGCTGCAGATACAGTCTTTAGCTTTAGTCACTTGGTGTATGCCTTATAGGAAATAGCACTATAGAGCGTGAGAACTGGAATCTAAATTCGAATTCGATATTCAAGGCTATATGCCGTTGAAATGACCTGAGGATATCATGATCCATCGTCGGCGGCGGGCTCAAATACACATCGTGCTAATCCTAATCGACAATTGAGGTTGCAAAATGCCAAAACTTGAAGCTTGAAGGAGGCGCCGGCGCGCATGGGGCGGTCATCATATTGTCGCCCAACATAAACGTCCATTTGACAGCAAAATAAAGCAAGCGCACAATTTTAACTGGTCATTATCGATCCAGTCTCCAAAAAAAAACCAAAATTTTGCCAGGTCTGATCTATCGACAGGTTTCGTTTCGAGGCTTATTCCCAATTCTCAACGTCTCGAACATACTGTATCGGAACACCGTGTGACTGGGACGGAGAACTCCCGCGGCAACTCTCCTAGGACACGCATGCGTGCGAATCTGCCGTTTCATTATCATTGCGCCATTCTTCGTCCACCCATCCCCTCTGCGGTACATTGCCTTTCGTCATTGCTCTTACCTCGTGGATGCGGGACTACTAGGAGAGGACGTTCCTCAATAATGCCACGTATCTCGCGGAAATCGTGCTCAGGTGTCAGGGAACCTGTTGCAGAAGAGTCGTCCTTTATCTCAATCCATTTTTGAGTCTGCCAGAATGGATTGATATCAAGGACGATTTCGATATCAGCATCTGCACTAGCAACTGGGTGCCTACCGTATTGCTGATTCACCAATATGGAATACGTCCAATTGTAGACATATCTCCCATCGGGCCTTCAAGTATGGCTTATTACTGAGCTCACTGGTATCAACACCACACTTTTCGTCGCCTGCTCACCTGCGATCACAACTGTGAGCCTATTTATCGGGTAGTTACTGACAGAGGATTTGACGACAGTCGAACGCAGGACAAAATCGAGGCATTGCAGGGCATCAGATCAAAGGACTCTGGCGGTTGGCGATACAGAATTTGTCATCCTTCCAAACCCGTACGTCTACTAGCAGAGTATACAGAATTTCTCTTGGCAATTACTATACTCGTATTGACCGCTGATGTTAAGGTATTCCCCTTGATATGATCCCCCGTCGGGTGGCAAGTTGGAATCACATCATGGGTTGCAAGCGGCGGTGATACGATCACTAGAAAGGGGGATTAAGCATCTCCCATGTGCCAAGTTGTCTTTCACTGCCTCCAGGGTGCTAGGAAGGGCATCAACCCCTCTAAGACGACCTGGCTACGCTGACTGCAGAATCGGATGACTCAAACCTCTGCGTTGTTTCAAGGAACTGGGATTACAGTTAGTACTGATCCAGATAGGTTCTGTCAACTACTCTACAGTATGTGTAAATACAAGGTTCCAGTGCATCGAGTACATATAAGGTATATTACGGATGTATCGGGAGGTGTTCATATGGCAGCAGTCCGTAGCAAACGTGAGAACGT
>QFDX01000818.1:0-16792 GCA_003315875.1 Lactifluus piperatus
AAGGTATCGACACCTCTGATGCGGCCTACGAAAAGCGGCATCGCAAGTACGAGGCGTTCGAGAAACGACAGCGCCTACGAGAAAAAGAAAAGCTCAAGCACGAGCACTATAAGCTCAAGGAGCGCATCGAGCAACTGCGCGCGCTCGAACCCTCTGCATTTCTCGGCGCATCAGACTCTTTCTTTGCGGGTTCGCTACGCCCGCCACCATGCGATGGCGAGCGCGACGCGCGAGGTAGCACGGATGCTCCCCCACCACCACACAACGAAGGCGAGCGGCGCAAACGCCAGATGCTTGAGGTTGCCAACAGTCTCGAAGCGCGCTACCGCACCCTGCTCGACACCGCACCCTCTCGTGCCCCCGACCTGCCAACACTAACACCGCCGCCAGTGCAACCTGCTGTAACAGTGGGCCCTACTCCAAATCACGCCCCCGCCGCGCCTTCGCGGCCACCGGCCCCAACTATTCCTACCGCCCCGCGTCCACAGCGTGACCTCTCGTCAACGCATTCGACCGATATCATCGAGCTCGACAGCGACGGCGAAGAGAGGACCTACAAAGTGGTCAAAGTCGAGCCAATGCTTGCGTCGCTTAGCCTCACGCCCTCTGAAACGACCGATTCCCTGAAACTGCGTATCAGATTCCCCAGCCGCTTACCCCCGTCTACATCCCCGCTTACAGCCACACCACCCTCGCCGTCGCCGTCTCTAAAAGCAGCTCCAGGAGTGGGGGCTGCGGGTACGAGCAGCCCAATAGGATCTCCGTCGCCGTCGCGCCCCCGTCCCAAACCGATCTTCAAGAATCCGGAAGCACCAAGCCCATATGCGCGCGTCCCATTTACAAAACGCATCACGCAGCAAGGCACCATGCCCCCGACACCGTCACCGCCCCCCTCACCGACACGTCTCCACAACGCAGTTGCAGCCACAGCCGCTAACCCTGCTCCTCTGACATCTGGTCTGGCACCGACGCCAACACATCCAACATTGCGCCGTCGTCCAGGCAGGACCGCAGCACATCCCAATCCTGGAAGTCCTGCCGCAGGCGTACCTACCTCAGCAAACCCACGACCACCACCGGCGCAGACGAATGCCCTAAGCCGCGCGCGGAAGCGGCGGCGCGTCGAACTCTCTGACGAGCTGCTCGGATCTGACGCCGATGTCGATGGAGAGGCCGATGGTGCCGCTGACGAGGGGGAGCAGGATGAAGCAGAAGAGGAGGAGGAAGAGGAAGAGGAGGGAGGCGATGAAGGGGAGGGCGGTAAAGAACGAGAGTCGCTCAGAGCACGATGGCGCGACTGTGCCCTGTACCGCGAGGCACAACGACACGCGGGTGCACCGAGTGCGCGCAAGACCCACCGCCATCTCGGCATTTTCGGTCTTAGGGGGTTCCCGGCTGAGATTGAACATTTGCGCGATTTTGTGCCGCCAGTGTGGGTGCTGCCCCGTGGCGATCCGCGGTCGGCTGCGCTTAGAGACGGGGATGTGGTCCTGCACGGGGCGGAGAGGGTGCGAGGGGGTGGCGGTGCGGGAGGCGATGGCAGAGGGGGTGGTGATGGAGGAGGGGGGGGACGTGGGACTACGGAGGGAAGGCAGGGGCGGCGGCGGGATCCCGCGGCAACTGCGGTAGGAGCGGCTGAGGACGGTGATGAGACGCGGTTCGGAGAGGAGGAGGAGGAATCTGAGGGGGTTCCATATGACAAGTCGGGTCGTATGGTGGACGTAGATACGGCGACTTTGAGCGCGGTTGATAGCCAGGCGACGGAAGAGTTGACTATATTTTAGTCAAATCTCGGACAATTTCTCCCTGTGACGCTCATCGCTACTAGGGTTGTTGTTTCCCCCATCCCTCCGCATACTTTTTGTTTTTCCAATTTTATTTCCTTCTCTGTACACTTCGCCATATATTACCCGGGGAGCCCAGATATTGAATCAATTAACAAAGGGCCACCCCGGGGCATCAATTAGGAAGACAGGGAGTATCTAATGAGTGATAGGAGTTCTAGACACAACTCTCATGCGCGGATCTGGGGACGCGGTTGTGTCAGGGTACCGATGACATGCAACGCAACACGGCGTTGGTCGAGGGAGACATCGCGTTGCACGGCAAGGGCGTGGCGCGCTATACGGAGCGCGGAGAGACGCGACGTGTTCTTGCGCACACCAACACGGCGCGGGAGGAAACGCGAGTAGTCTCCTGCGCTGCGCTCGAGGACGTTACGCACACGGGCGGTGGCAGACGCGTGTACCGGTAGTGGTATCCCCGCGATGGGATTATCGCGCGTCCGAAAGAGCGCGTTCAAGTTAGTGCTGGAGAGCGCTGTGAGTCGCGCATTACGGTCCGCCTCTGCATCCGTATTTGTCGTTTGAGTTGCGACGGCATCACGTGTGGTCCCGCGAGTAGAGGACACTGCCGGTTTTGGCTTTGACTGCGCGTGAATTTTGAAGCTAGAAGCGGATGGCCTGGTCATTGACGGGGCTCTAGCAGCCTCAGCACGGCGCACTTCACGGCTTTGCTGGGTCGCCGTGAACGACTTGTCGGTCGAGACGCGACGATCGCGAGGGGCCTGGAATGGGGAACCGTGCTCCCTCTGCCCGTATTGACGAACGTGCGTCTGGGGGCGTTGCTCTGGCTTTGAATATTGTTCCCGTGACTGAGCATCTGGACGTGAACGGGGATGGGGTCGGGTATCTTGTGTAGACATATCTTTCTGGCGCTGTATGAGCCGGGTCGAAAAGTTCACGGAGATGAGACCATCATCCCAGTCCAACATGGGGGATACGCCATTCTTGCGATTGCTGTCATAGCGCTTTTGTTGACTAGTGCGACGAGGACCGAGAGATTTGTCGTTAGGACCATTGGGTTGAACTAAAGAGCTTGGGTTGAGAAACAACGGAGGTACGGTGAAGTGGACACGTACATGGTCTGTTTGTCCTGGTGCGGTGGCCTTGTGAAAATGGTTGAGGAGGCACCGCGACGCTTTCTAGATGGCAAATAAGAAATTACTATTTGACAGAGAAGTGCGGCCCGTACGAATGCTGATTCCCCCAAAGCTGCCCGCCAATGGTGTCCCGAGACGAGGAGGCACCGGGGTTCCAGAGGCCACAGCAGCAGCTTCGCCACCGGTCCCGGATACAGAACCAACAGAATAGCAGCGCAGCGAGCACCGTAAAAATAATTGTCGCTGAGCGTGACGAAGCTGCATTTTTCACGAGAATCGGAGAAAAAACGCGAAAGCGAAAAGATTGGTTGGCACACCAAGAGCACGGCCCCGTCGGCTCGGTAACCGGTAACCGGCAACCCGTGACGCGGCGCGGACAACCGCGTCAGTGACTTTTTGACTTTTTGGCAGACTTGCACTTGACGAGCGACGACAACGAGTTCATGCATGGGTCGTCTTCTAGGTCGACTAGTTGTCGCATTTACAACAGCTCTGATATGCTTCATATCGTATACCCCTCAATTCTTCATCATATGGCCCTGGTACGGTCGTGAACTCTCAGTTGAACTACTCACCCTACTCGTCCCATTCAAGTACGCATCCCTACTGCCACCCTGCTACAGTGCTTGTAAGACCCTGAAAGCATTCTTGTAGGGATTCTTCTGTACAACTACTACCTCTGTGTCGCCACAGACCCTGGAGCCGTTCCTCGTGACTGGGTTCGTCATGATCTTCTCTTTGCCATACTCCTTACTTATGAACGCTCATTCAGGCCCCAGAATTCAATGACGCAGAAGGGTACGAAGTTAAAAAATTAACTGGCGGCCCAAGGTACTGTAGCATGTGCAGAAGGTACAAGCCACCGCGTGCGCACCACTGTAAGACTTGCAGAAGGTACTTGCCCGCCAATTGTATTGCTTCCTCCTTCTGAACGTCCTCCTCCAGATGTGTACTTCGCATGGGTGAGTACAGGGTTCACTAGCATCTCGGTCTCATTCACAATTTGACTTTTATCTATTTAGATCATCATTGTCCGTGGGTAAACAACTGTGTCGGTTTCTTCAACTATGGGCACTTCATCCGTTTCCTCTTCTTTGTCGACCTTGCCTGCACCTACCACGTCACCATGCTTACTCGTCGGGTCTTTGATACCCTTGGGAGTCACTACTGGGTGTGATCCGCGCATTCATTTTCAATAACATTCTAACCATCTGCTAGGACTCCAACGATACCGTGGAGTTGCTCTTCGTTGTTCTGAACTACGTTACGTGCGTGCCTGTTCTACTGTTAGTTGGTGGTTTCAGGTAACCCTGTCCGTTGCACCGATCCTCACCGAGAAGCTGATGTCCAGACAGCCTATACCATTTCTACTGTATCCTCGGGAACACCACAACTATCGAAGGTTGGGAGAAGGACAAAGTAGCAACCCTCATTCGACGAGGCAAAATTCGTAGGATTAAATTTCCATACGTCCGTATTTTCCTCGGCTCTTTTCCTTCTCATTTATTATAAATCTTGAAAAATGCAGAATCTTGGCGCTAGACGGAATATCGAATCGATGCTGGGAACAAACCCACTCTTCTGGTGTTGTCCAAACGTCGGGCCTTTTGGCACAGGGCTCAAATATCAACTCGCAGAGGGCGATGGTAAGTGGATCGAGCTGTCTGCATGCGATCCACGCGGACCCGAGCTTCACGAACGCTCCTACGGCTACGTTTAAATAATGCCAAAAATGAGCCCGCGGTCCTAATTTTGCATACAAGCCGGAAGGGGCGCTCATACATACAGTAGTGGTGTCCACCCCTCTTTAATCACTAAGCCAGAGTGCAAGCTGACGCGACAACCTGATGATTTACTAGGCATCGAGATCCAGGAGGCCTGGCCCCCACGCGATCCCGCTGAGAACCAATACGAATGGTCGCAACCCGCCTCACCATGGACGTACGGCAACAACGGACCAAACCCCGAGCTCCTGCCATCCAATCCACGCTCCTCCGCACAACAACTGCGCGTGCGCAAGCGAGCCGCAGGACCGGGTGCTGGCGTGTCTGCCGTGCCGCCATACCACCCAGACTATAAGCCAGCGGAGGAGGAGTGGGAGGATAAGGAGGGTGCCTCGTCCTATTACTACCACCACGATGATGAAGACGACGGCGACGCAGATGATGTTGATCACTTTGCCGAGTACGAGCGCGAGATGCCGCGGGTGCGTCGTGGGTCCGAGGGATACGAAGTGCGTTCTATCGATCGCCAACAGCTGCTTGCGGAATACATTACTGGTCGTGCGCATGAGGCAGGGCATTATCGTCGTTACGTGCCTGAACCACCGAGCGAATCGTCATCGAATGGCGAGAGTGGTGGGGAAGAAGAAGCTGCTCCGGCTGCGGTACAACAGGAGGAGGAGGAAGACGAAGACGAACTGCTTGCGGTGCGACTCGAAAAATGGCGGTCGGGCGAGGCGATTGCGTAGTGAGACCCACCGATAGAGTAGTTTGTCGGACGTTCTTAGCTAGAAGCTAGAATTTTTGTTTTTAGAGACGGACGCAACGCACATATACTGTATACTATCGCTCGCTCGCGTATAATTTAAAAACAAGCAAACTTTCTTGCACTTATACCCCAGTTATTGGGAATTCAGGAATCATCCATAAAATTCCAGAAACCTGACGTAGGCTTGTGAACATTACAAGTTGAGTTGAACAGATGGGACACAGACAAAAAAAAGGAGCAAGTAACGAATCAATAGCCCCGGAAGGCACCTTTACCCGTCATCATGCCGCGCAATATATATATACTCTCCAGACGCCCTTCGTATCCTTACCATCCCCGGAACGCACGTCGCTCAGCTCGAGTACGCGAGCGCCGTGACCCGGGCCCAGCGTAACCTCCCACCGGCCCTTTCCCAGACACTCGACTTCTGTCTTGTCGAGCCGTACCCGTACAGGGGGTGGCCGCTTCACGCGACCGACCTTCTCCACCTTCCGGACCCCCCGAGCTGCATCGTTATTTCTCTCCCCTATTCTTCCATCACCTTCACTTCCACCCCCTTCTTCGCCATCCCCCTCTTCCTCTTCTTCTTCCTCCTCCTCGTCTTCCGACTCATCATGCTCGTCATCAGAATCGCCGGACCGGAACAGCTGTACATCTGAGACGCACAGCCCACGCTCTGACGGTGCTAGTCTCAACGACCAGCTGCGCACGCCATCGCGCGCGTCGAGTGCGAGCCGGCGGTGGGTCGGTGTGATGGTGAGTGCGACGGACCGTAGCGCCGGAGGTTGCGTCTTCACTACCGTCATCACTGCCGGCTGTGCTGGTGAATTAGTGGATTTTCGGGCTGGTGCTGATGGCGCCTGGACGTTGGCTGGGCTGGCTGATGATGCGGAGGAGGGACCTGCCACAGGCAAAGAGGAGGTCGTTGACGCTGAGGCCTGGGTATCTTTTGGGGGGACCTTGAGAACGAGCGGCGTTTGTGTCTGTGGTGGGGAGGCTGCAGTGGTAGACGTCGAAGCTTGAGGGGAGGAATGCCGCACTGAGGGCATTTTGAGCTTGATCTTTCCATTCGATGGGCGTTGTAGATCTTTGGGGGTGTATTGCGACACTGCGTAGGGAGTAGGCAAGTCAGACATCAATTTCGCGAAATATTCCTGCAGGTTTCATGAGGGACAACCAATCGATCAAGGAAGAGAAGGTAGGTACCTTGAGTTGGCGGGCCGCCTCCCAAAGAGGGGTGTGATCTTCATTGAATTGCATTGCATTGGAAAACACGAGTTCAACATCCTGTGCAAATTGCGCAACACTGAGATATTCCTTCCGCTTGAGGTGTTTCTAAAGGGGAGTGAATGAAAATTATCTGTAAACGGTAGTGGTCAAACGCACGTAGATTTTCTCAAAGCTCATCGGGCGTGTTATCGTCTTGTAGTAGATCGCCCAGATCTTCTTGTTGGGTAACTCCATGAAGTCATTTGATAGAGCGTTTCCGCTGGAAATATATGCACTCAGAAATTGAAGTAGAGGTTAAGAAAGTGCGCACTCATCGTCCTTCTTGGCGACTAGCTTGTCGAGCCGTACAACGAGCAGCCGAGTCATGACCTTCCTCCTCTTGGCCTCATCATCAATACCATCTTTTGATTCGTGGCCATCCTCTTGTGTAAATTCATCGTCATGTCCTTCGGCGCCGCCTTTAGTGTCACCGGTCATGTTGACATACTCTTTAGAAATTAGTTTCTGATTATAAGAGGGGTAAGGACCACAGGAGGACGTAAACACTGATGAGACAAACGTGAAGGAATTTTGCATCATTAAAGATCTGACTGTCCTTGAGGTTGTACCGTTTGGCATTACGGAAACACTGTTCGAGATCGTTCTTGACGGCGAGCAGGGAATGGTATTCACCCAAGTCAAGCTGAGACTTGATTTTGTCGAGGGCGATAGGTTTCTTGATGACGGTGTAATAGTCGGGATACATGCGTTTGTTAGGGAGACGAAGAAAGTCTGTTGAAAGTGAGCGACCACTGGGAAGATCATGATTGATGATGAAAAGTGAGTGAGGAGAGTCAAGACTCAAGCGACAGAAAGCGGCAGGTCAGTCACGCACTCCTTGTCAACCGCGTCCTTCACGGTGTGCCACAACCTCAAACCCTGTTCCTTCGCCTGCACTATCTTTGTAGCGACATCTTGTTCTTGCTTCACGTTTGCCTCCCCGGTCGCGTCCAGGTCCATGTCTGCGTCAGGCTTCTTCTCCTCCTGGGGCGCGGCCTCTCTACGCCGTTTGGCACGAGGGGCGTCCACGTCGACAACACTGGCCAGTTTTCCAAGCTCTCTCTTCGACATGTTTTTGAGGAAGAATTGTTCTTCAAAACTGAAGGAAATATAAATGTCGAGGACACCCGCGAATGCGAATGTCTTTTCGGTTCGATTCGACTCGACTCGCGACCGTTAAAATCACGTGACACCCGACAACTTTGTTGATCCAACTTCCGTACCACCAATGGCTATCGAGTAGCACCAAAAGCACAGAAATCAATAACAACTCGGGATCATCCTATTTCGATGCCGTTCATTTACAGAAAGAAAGAAAAAAGTCTACACCTAGGACCATTATTAATAACCAAACGATGGATATATACAGTACTACATGTACAGCCTTGATTAAGGGGCTTTCAGCGTTGCTCTTGCAACGCGCGCCGCACAACGATCATCTCTTCTGCACCGAGTTGTTCAACAAGCGCGTTGAACCCGCTTGCATCAAGCGCTGCGCTCTCTCGAATAAATGAGGTAACATGTGCCTGCAAAGAAAATAAGAACCGTCCTATCAGCTGGGGGAGACGGGCCAACGCTTCCCTCGAGGTACGCACGCGAAGGTCAATATGCGAGACGGAGTCCTTTCGTAGATCCTCATCATCGTTGTTTGCAATTACGTCGTCCTCATCGAACGACGGGCCGCCCAAACCTATCATGTCCGCTAAATACGAAAACCTGTCGTCCTTTACCCGCTCTTCATCAGACCAATCTGAGTCCTTTTTTCGGGAGGGGAACATAGTCGATCAGTTGCAGATGAAGACACGAAGGCCGGCGCTTACACTATCATCAGACGCGGCATCGAGCGGAGCGGTGCGCGCTGCTGCCAAGGTCGCGGCATCTCCATTCGTCTGTAATTCGTGCAGTAGGAGCTTGAGCGCCTTGACTGGGAACGACACTCTGGTGAATTGAGGCGGCTCTACATCGTGAGATATCAGCATGGTCGCACTCTCAAGTCTCCATGTGAACCACCCCACTAACCGACTCTCGTCTTTGATCGTGTCATAATTGCTACCAGACTTTGTCAGATAAATTCGCGCATACATTTGAAAGCAGCAGCAGCCTCACTATTCTTCGTCGTGGCTGTGATGATAATGTCGCCCTTAACTACGACGGCTTGCAATGACGGTCGCCCCGCTTGCAACAAAGTACACAGCGCGAGAGCGCTGATCCTCGTCGGCCAGAAACCCTGGAAAGTCGCCGTGTTCTCACACCACGTGTTGAGTAGCACGTCCAGCCCCGACCGACCCTCCTCGCCGACGCGCATCGACTCGAGAAGATCGAGCACAGAGTCGCGGTGGTTGTAGACTAAGAATGCAAACGGGATGATCAGGCTCTGCAAGAAGGTTGCCGTCTGTGCGGTCTGCATGCGTACAAGCATCGCTTGTAGAAGGTCTGGAAGTACGGGCAGCACACTTTCGCCGGCGCGTCGAAAGAGGTGGATGATAAGGTCACCGATTACCAGCCCACCCGACTCGTCTTGATTCTGTAGCAAGCGGGCAATAACCGTCAGCACGTATAAGAGGCCCGTTTGACCGTCCGCGTGCGTCCACGATAGTAACTGGCCAACGTCCTTGCGTACAACGAACGTCAACAGTAAAACCCCGTTCTAAACCCCACGTCAGGCGACCGCAGGATGACGAATACGTAGAAAGATGTACCTGCAAGACATCTCGATCTTCAGCGACTTTGAGACAGTCGAACACGCTCGGCGCAATTGCAGAGAAAAAGCCTTCACCGAGACCGGTCTCAGGAGCACCACGCACAACGGTACCGATGAGCTCAAGAGCCGAGGATGGGACCCATGTTTCTTCCGCGTTGGCATTGCCAATCGAAGCTATTAGCCGCGGCAGTGCGTACTTAACCGCTGCCTCATACACACCCGGCGCATTTGCGCTTACGATCGCATACAACACATCGTTGAGGATAGACAAGAAGATTGGATCTGTCATATGAATGAAGGGTGAACAGATATATGAAAAGATAGTAAAACAACATACCCTTGATATTCTTCGGCCAGACATCCAGAAGGGCTGCAGTAAGAGCTTCAGCCAGTTCAGTTGTGAACCACGAGCCTTTTGCGACTGCAGATAATACAGATATCGTGTCAAGCACAAGAGACAGTGTGTCCTCCGAGGTTTCTAGTAAGAATGGACCGAGGGCCCTGATTATGCGAGGTATGATAGCCGATTCGGTGTCCGACATATACCCAGCGAAACTAGATCGAGAGAGGTCAGCACAGAGTCCCATGGAGAGTACCAACCGACGAACTACTGAATAGACTTGACGGCAGAGACTTTGAAGGGGATTTCGGTCTCGTTCGACTCGAGGACTTGTACGGCAGCATCGAGATACTGTCCTCTAACATTCAAAGGAAGCAAATCCGTATACCGGCTGGCGAGAAATAGGCATCGGCCTTGTAGAAACGGATAGGCTGCGATCTACTTATTAGAGTGCTGATTTGTCGACTCTCACTTCGCCACTACGTTACGAACCTGAAAGTGTGAGGAGAGATGGGATGACTTGTGCGAGAAGATATTCGATATCAATCGGTCTCGGTTGGCCTGCATCATGTTCCTCATTCGAAATGTCCAGAATAAGCTCAGATTGACAACCTAGAACTGCGAAAGCGCCCTCAAGAGGACGCCACCTTATAGCAAAGATATGCCAACTGAACAAACTGAGAGCCGGGCAGCTACTCACCAATCCGCAGCCCCAGCTTCTCGCGCTTGACTGGCCTCCGTGACCACACGCCGAACGGAAGTGTGTATTGCAGCAACCGATGCAACGGGAACAGCAGTCAGAAGGGCCTACAACAGGAAGAGTCAGGCAGGCAGGCATGACTGGTATCATCGGTCAAGACGTACTGAGAACAAATCGAATACGGCGACTCGGACACTGTACACCTGAGTATCGTCTTCCTCGTGAGAGATGAACAAATTGACGTCTGCCGCCCATTCTTCCTCCTATGCGTGCATATGGTCATCATTCCCTGGGGATAGAATGCGGCCAACTTACATTCTCCTTTGTCATCTGAGCCCATTGCATCAAAATATCGACCAACTTTCCCAACGTCACCTGGTCGAAGGATACGCGAGCCTTGCCCTGGCGTGTAGCACTGGTCAAAAAGTCGACGAGAGGCGTAATAAGCTTGTACAACTCGATCTTCTCGCCCTCGGATGAATTTGGAACCGCCCCGCTATCTGCAAGATAATACTGCACGTATGTTGGATAGAGGACATGGAGGTGGTGTAGACAAGCGGCAACGTAAGCGGGCAAATATGGTGCGACAATGCGTGGAAAAGACGTCTGTATCGTGTCGAGAGTCTGTTCTTCCCACCCAGATCAGAGAACAGCGACGAGAAAATGAGACGCGTGGTGCGCACCCTGAAAATCTGGATGCGGACTTCCAAACCGTCCCAGTGTTCGCCAGAGACGTCCTGCTGAGGATCAAGGTCTAGAAGAACCTTGAAGGCATCCAGCCAAGTAGGCAATACATTTCCTGCGGCTTCTTTGGCGCCTTGTGGGTGCTGATCTTTAACCATATAGAGCGCCTCGACACACTGACGAAAGACAGCTATCGTGCGCGAACGCGTCAAGGGAGAGTGCTGTTGGAGGCGTATATAAGCCTGCTTCGTGGCTAACTCTGCAACGTACCTCATTGGAACTCAAAACTGACATTAGGACAGGTAACAGTTCACGCATGACGGGCAGAAGTTGGTCCTCTGTCAAGTCTGTCCTGACAAACTCGGTAAAGACCTGCATGGCGCCGTGGATGGCATTGGGAGACCCGGATAACAAGAGTTGGACGAGGAGTTTGAGTAGATCCGGATATTCGTCGGGCCAATCGCTGTTGGCTATGGTTGACAAAGTATGTGCCTAGGATGGAGCATGGAGTATGAGTCTGTACATGGTCAGAGTCAGACCTTTGAGGAGATCGACGCACACATAATGATCTGATCTTGCGATCTGGGTCAGACAGGCCTCGAAAGATGAGCCGGCGAATCTGGTCTTTCAACTAAAAAAAGCCCGTTCAGTGATCGAATTGCGAGTGCGAGATACTCTTACCTCTGGGGGCGGCGCATCCCCTCTAAATTGCTGAAAAAAAGGAGACCAGTGTTCCTTTACGTACTTTCTGAGTACGATAATTGCAGAGTGCTAGTCCCAACGAAAAAAGGACAACCGTCATCAAGATGCAGTCCGCGCGTGTTCAAGCCAACTCGGAACTCATCTGTCGCAAAGAGGACTCTGCATCTTGAGAGAGGACGAGTTGTGCAAGTGAGAGGGCCGACTCTGTCAGTTGATGGGGTGTGAGAGGTCAAAGTGAGAGGATGTTCACGGAATTAGCTTACGTGGATCCTTGAGGAGTTCTGAGAGGTTGAGCTCTGCAGCAATTCGAATATTTGAGTCAGGGTTGAGAGTGGATGTAAGTACTTTAGGGATGTCCTCAGTGGTGGCCATGATAGATACACTCAAGTCGCGTTCGGACGCGTCGCGTGAAATACGACACCTACACGTGCCTTATATATATTAGATACAATACTATATTCAAATCAAGAGTAAACTCTACGTCGGGGTTTCCTTCCCCAAATCCCATTCCCTTACTGATCCCCGCTTCTTGTACTCGATGTCCAACAGCTCATTACTACCCTCAGACCAGCCCGCCAGCATCCCCGCAACTCCAAGCCCAGCAATCTTGCTCTTCCCCTTCTTCTTGTCCTTCCCACTCTTCTCGACGACTCCCAGGCGCTCAAGCCGCTTCCGCTCTGCTTTATCTGATCGCCGCTGTTTAATCAGCTCGAGCATCGCGTCCCAACCTTCAAATTCGGTGTTGTCGATAAGCCCCGTGTCCGGGACGGTGGGCGCAGCTAGCGGTGCAACGTCCAGGCGAGGGTCATAGGACGCGTCAAAGTACTTGTCCATCTTAGAGGGTAGGTCAGGTCGAATACTATCAGCAGTAAAGTCGTCTGGTGGTGGAAGAGGTGGTGGTGGTCCTGGTGGTGGGCGTGGCCCAGGAGAAGGAGAGCGAGGGGGTTTGGATGAGGCGTCGTGTGAACCTGGCGAAGCGTCCAAGACAGGGGAGGGCGAACGTGAACGGACATGCCACGACGTTGCTTCTGAGGACGCCTTCCCTTTACCTTTGAGTTTGCGGCGTAGTTCAGACTCGCGTTGAGCGGGATCGTATGCAGGCTCTTCTGGTAATGGTAACGGGGGTTGGCTGGAGGCTCTTGAGCCAGACGGCCGATTTCCAGTACACAACCCCTCAGATAACGTTTCGGAACGGGATTCTTTATCTAGAGTCGGCGAGTGTGAGCGTGATCGGTGCCGGCGTTGGCGAGCAGTGCTGCGTTGATGTGAGTGCCGTTTGTGCCTCAAGCGGGCATCCGGTTCAGAAGAACCGTCTAGGCTAGGACTCGCCAAACTCCGCCTATGTCGGTCCCGCCGTGAAAGGTGGGCTTCTTGGTCGATATCCGCGGGAGAATGTGAGCGACGCTGCCCGGAAGATGCTTCACCTCCGCCACCTTTAGACCTCCGCTCATGAGTTGATCCATCAGGGCTCCTACTCCTGCTTCTGCTCCTCGATGCATGCCGCCGACGACGACGCCGTCGTTTCTCCCTCTCCTCGTCTTCAGAAGGGGATCGAGAGCGGCGTCTGCGGTGCCCAGACGAACCTTCCTTGTCCCGCCTCGACCTCCGCGCAGACCGTGAATGATGGCGCTCTCCCTCTTCATCATCATTCCGCCGCCTCTTTGACGACTTGGACTGATCTTCTTCTCCATCGGACAAATAGCTTCGCTCCCTGTGCTTGCGCTTGCGGTCCCACGAGTCATCGCGACCACGCCTCGATCGCCGCGCACGCTCCGCAGCTGCCGCCTCCTCCGCTCGTGCGCGGCGTTCAGCGCGCAGTTGAGTTTCGCGTTCGATGCGTATTTCAGAGGCCGAGAGGGCCTGCGCGCGAAGGATACTCTTGTTATGGTCGTCCGTATGGCGAATAATGGTGGAGAGAAACCGCTTGTTCGTTTTTGGCACATTACTCTCCGGTCTGTTTTAATTGTTATTCCAGAACGAATGGTTACGAGCCAGATTCGTTAACCAAGGTGGGTGTACGCACTGGGGAAGGTAGGCACTGACACCCTTCTGACCGTACTGCTCAGCCTTCTTCTTGGCTTCCTTGAGGATGAGCTCCGCTACGTGGCGATCAAGGTCATCGTCTGTGACAGTACTGGATACAGAGGTACCCATCTGGGCACGAACAAGGCCGGATACTACAGAAGAGAGAGAGCCATCTGCCATCCTGGTTTGCTTTACGAGTGAGTTAACTTATAGTGCGCGAACAAGGCGACAAAAACCGGCCCGGCCATGTCTCTAATGCGGTTCCCACACTCCACCGCCACCGTCGGTCTACCTTCATCACAGGCCTCCTTGTAATCTTACGCAACTGCTATTGGTCCCAACCTATTTACATGATAACGTTGGCCTCCTCCAGATACCTGTTAGCTACGAAGATTTCAAATGATATCTGACAGTCTCAGCCTACAGAACGACCTGACTCGTCCCATCACCCTCTTCGCAGGAATCAGGTCGCCCATCTGACGCAGGTTCTCTATTTCCGCAGCTTCCAAGATCCCTGGGGGTGGAGGATCCGAGGATGGCGTCCATGGTCTGATAACTATCTTCGCTTCGTCAGCTAGCTAAACTCCCAGTACACTCTCCGGAACAGGAAACGTCAATGACACTTTGTGAGTAGATAACGTTGAGCGATAATCCTAGAAGTAAGTTCTCAAGTTCCCAACGACCATGAAATTACACCCCCGACAATATCGCAGAACGTAGCTGCTGACGTGTCGTAGGTCGAGGGGTGTTGTACCACCACTCTTGCCGTGATGGTACAATTTGGGAAGCATGACCACACAGATACTCTTCGTCACTTGACGACCCTAGTGACATCGCTTTGTTTTTTATTTCGATTGCTAGAGTCATTACAAGCGTACGATCCCCCCCAGGGAGATAAGCCTAGCCATAAAGTGATAAGCAATTCCAAAGGAGCATGGTCATCGCCTTGTTTGTAGTGTCGATACTCGCTGTTATCGAGCGATAAGACGTAGCCCCTTCTTTATGCTCCGGCCCCACGATTGAGCTGGCAGACCAGGAAATGGGGTAGGGTAGCCTCGACCAAGTTGCCCTTTTGTAACTCCTAGTTCATATGTTTGACTCGGAACGCCTCTTCCGTCACGGTCACGAGGTTTCCCTTCCCTGTACTCTGTGCTCAAATTCATACGTCACCCTCGGGAGCAAGGCAGCGCAAAGCTGTTATGTGGCGCCACTGATGCGCCCCCAATCGTCCCACCTACTAGGCGGAAAGTAGAACAACTGAGGGGATGAAGGAGTCTACGCGGCGATCGAATTGGAATAACCCCCTGGATCTATAGTGGGGGATTTCATCTCACTGCACTGATAACGGCCTTGTTTTACCGGCAGTTGTTGTAACCCGGCGCGGGTACTCAGCGCAGCATCGAGGGGAATAGTACCCGACAAGTATCACAGCTCAAGGGCGAGGTATTGAGGGAAACCGGAGAGGAGAGGGGAGAGAATGGGGAAGTGGGCACCAGCACAAATTGACAGAGAGCTCTGTTCGGGTGGGGTGTTGGCAAGGTACAGTACGCCTTATCTCTCTCACTCTCGAACGTGCTACAGCTTACTGCATTCCGACAGCCGAGACGTGGCTCGGACTTGAGCGGAACCAGATTATGACGGCTGCTAGACTTTATCAGCTGTCCCCCAGTTCCTCGGAAGCTGCCAGATCGTGGATGCTACTCTACTCTCCAGTTAAAGCCCCACCTCTCTCCCTTTTCTCTAACCACCACCACCACACCCAGACATTAGTCAACTCTTATCCTCGTCGGATCTACCGCTGGCGGTCTATCAATTCCAGTGAGGGACGTGTCACATTTATATATACACGACCTGCTTCTGCATCAGCCCACTATTCACACACTTCACCATGCCCAAGATCGCTCCCAAATTCGCTTCCAAGACCGTTCAGACGTCAGCCGCCACCCCACAGCCCCGCATCCCCACTCCTGTTCTCTCTCCCTCCCCCATCCCCGCCCCCCCTAACTCCAAGCAGCCTCCTTCTGCTTCCCAACCTTCCGCAACGTCATCACCCCCACTCACTGCCAGCGAACCAGCCTGGCTGACAAGTGTAGCGCTCAAAGCCGCGCACGAGCATACCTTTGCAACTCAGCGTGCAAAGAAAGCCGCAGACCGCGCCAAGGGCAAAGCCCCACCGCGTAAGGTACATGGCCACTCCTCTGCATCGGCGAATACCTCGACTGCGCCCCCAATGCGCACAGCAGAGATGACGAGCGTCTGGGCGGAGATTTGGGATGCTCGCAAGACGATCACGGCGGAGGACCTTGAGTGGCCCGAGCTGTCCACCACGCCACTCTCGGCGTCTCAGCGTTCTACTGAGTATGCGCTGCGCCCGACGCAAGCCCGCGAGGTACCCCTCTCGGCGCTTGTGCGTCCCGTCAATATGCGCAGTGCCAAGGCCAAAGGTGCGTGTTGTTTGTCCCTCAATTTATCAGGGATGACTGACGATAACCCCAGAGAGTGAATTTGAGTTTTTACCCCCGGTGAGGAACGTCATTGCGCTAGATGACTCTGAGAGTAGCGTACCCGACGAACCATGGGAGTACATCTCGAGCGTCGGTGGCGACGATGAAGCCCGCAAGATTTTCTCTTATGCCGAGATTGTATCCAAGTCAGCCTAGATGCCGATTCTTGAATTATATTCTTCCAAGTCCTTTTGGCTAGACTCGGACCCGTATTATTTTTGTCGTATGTTTACATTAGCCCGGGAGGGGTTGTATACCGTATTTGCTTGTTCATTGGTGATGAATATTATTGACTCGGAGCCATCGTTTTTCCTATCCCGTGTCAATAGAATCAATCATATCTCGCACGTGAATGATTGTCCCCATTTTTTGCCTTGAACGTTGATGCTTTGCCGCACGTGTTATCTACCCCTGCCAACCCCGTATCTGATCAAAA
>QFDX01000820.1:0-16208 GCA_003315875.1 Lactifluus piperatus
CACAGTATTAATATTGTTTGAGGTCAAGTCAAATCCGCATTGTAGTGCAATTTGGGACACGCGCACGAGTTTGGGAGAAATGAGATAAAGGGGGAAATGAGGGATCAACGACGCATTGAATATCCCAATCCATATCACCCAATGCTGGATGGCTTGTTGGCCCGGGATAGCATTGCATAGCGAAGGCGGTAGTTGACGGGGAGACAACCAAAATGAGAAGAAAAAGAATGAGGAAGAGAGGATTCACACTGGAGTCCCAGGTCCAAAGCGAGGCGATCCCCCGCTATGAGGTGCTTTGTGTGTTCATTGGGGGTATCTGTAGGGCATAAAACATCTCGAGGTGAACAAGCAGGTACTACTTAGCAGAAAGGTAGCAAAAGGAGATAAGGTATGGCATCTTGGCATAGCACAGCAACGGTCCTGCCATCCTAGGCAAGCCCTTAGAGGTTCAGACTGTCGCCCATGGGACAAAGGAAGAGGCTGGTGTGGTATGGGTGAGGTACATACAGTGTTCGAAGTAGGGGCCCGTCATGGCTCGAAATTGAACGGAGGATTGGCCCTTCGTGGTCACAACGGCCCGGCAGTGTTCGGTGGGTCACGTGTGGGTCACGTGGCCGTGCCCTATCTGCGCAGCGTCCGTCGTTGGCAAGATCCGAGGCGACATATACTGTCGCACCTGCCCCAATCGATTCATTGTCCGGATTCTGGCTGCTCTTGGAGAGGCGACTGTCCTTATGCCTTCAGAAAGCATTGCGGGAATGACCACCCGTCCAGTAGCCAGGAACCCGACAAGGACTCGGAGCAGTTCACGACCTACGTACGACTAGTCGAAGATCTTATAAACTGCTTAGTTCCAACTATTTACCTTATGTTTACAGGAATATTTTGTTTAAACGGAAAGGTACATATAAATGGGTTAAACGGTTTAAAACAGCTTATAAGGGAATATTATAATGAATAAAACCTTATTGTAATTTCATTTCAACTGCCCTTCGGTGGATCCTTCGTACGTACACATTGCCTTAGTCACAGTCGCTGCCTTCAAGGATGAGTGCTGATCTGGAGAAGAGTCGCTCAACGGAAATAATGGCACCTGGAATAGCCAAATGATCTCGAGTGATGCGAACAATTGTAGGGAATTGGAGTGCTTGTTTTTGAATGACGTGAGCGATGGATATGGCGACAGGACTAAGTATGCACCAATCTAGAATCAGGCGCACTTGAGAACCCAGCACTAGATGCCTATCACCCACCCAACCAAACAGTATCAATACCACTTCCAGGTTGAAAGTTGTCCGCCTCCCCCCTTAGCACCTCTTTGATGTCGACAGGTCGCTGCCCAATGGGCTCAAATATCAAACAGTGCATTGTGCCTGTTCTAAATAACGAGGACCAGGTACGACTGATCTAGAGCAACGGAAATGACCACAGGCAGCTAGACCCTAAGGCGTGTTTGAACGGGAGTACTGACGCGGCCCTGAAATGATGATATCTGAAAATTTTATAGAAAGAAAAATGTGCTGATAGATTTACAACAGGTGCATAGTTGCCAACTTGTGTCAGGAATACCCGCACACTTGTCCCGCTGGACGGCTTACACCAATATCGGCAACTCGCATCTTGACTTCGTCGTCAAAGACAGCAACGGCACGGAGAATCCCAGAGCCAAGGCTCGAAAAGAGCGCAGGGATACGCGAGTTGGCCGCACCTATATGTGCGCTGCTAATGATCCCTTTCGCACACCCATAGCAGAGCAGCAGCTAGTGCAATGTGCCCGCGCCTTTGGCAAAAGCTTTGTGGTGGACGTACAATACATCGGTCATTTCCTTGAATGGGTGAAGAAGACGTAGTCACGAACTAGCTATCATCACTTCGCATGGGACCCCAACGAGAATCCCCGCGCAGGTTCTTGAAGATGATGGCTCCCGTGGACGTGCGAGGACGATAAATGTAAGCTCTGTGAAAGAAAAGAGGATGAGGTGGGGGTAGAGAAAGAGTGGAATTGCAACATACTGCCCTCGTCATGCTGCCAACTCCTTATTCACGTCCACATCACTCCATTGAGTAGCCAGAGGGGGGAGAGGGGGTGAGGCTTGCGTTGGATCATGTAGTCCACCTCTAATGTGTGCTTCTCGCTGGCGGTGAGATCGCGTAATTCTTCATTCTACATCCATGGGTGATATGTCTGCCTTCATGTTAGGCCCAAGGTCTGATGGGATTGTCATTGCGTGGAAAAATACGGACCTCGATGTGCCTTGTTCTGGGTCCCGAATGTCACTTGCAATAAAAGTCGATTACATACCGATAGGGAATTAGGGGACAGTACCCCCGAGTAAGCTTTGAGCTTAACCGGTTAATCTTCATCGCGGATGAGAAGTGCGGCAATTCCGGATCCGGTATCTCACTCGCACGCTATGTGGCAGTTCACTTTGTGATCCGGTGACAGTAAGCTGCCTCTCATGAGCTGCTAACTTATCGAGTACTGTATGACTATATATTAACTATGACAAAAAAACCAAGTATACACCGATCTCGAATCAGACGCACTCAAGGTCCCACCTCTGGACGCATGTCACCCATCTTACCAAGCAATATTAATATCGCTTGCCAGTCATCCTCTCCCCTTAGCCTTTCGATACCACCAGATTCCCATTCCATGGGCTCAAAGATCGAACAGCGTATTGTGCCTACCCGGAAGGAAGGACAAGGTATGGCTAATCTGGAGAAATGGCAACCCGCTGACCTGTATGTATGGTGCAGATCCGATGTTGCAACTGGTGTCGATCGGATCGCTTCCCGATGATGTCCTCCTAAAAATGTTTGATATCCTTCTGAAAACCTGCTACACACGGTGGGAAGATCCACGGAAGTGGCGCAAGCTGGCGCATGTATGCAGAAGATGGCGATGCATCGTTTTTGGATCTCCACTCCGTCTCAATCTGGAGTTGCGCTGTTCATGGGAAACGCTTGTGAGGAAACTGTTGCATATTTGGCCAGAATTCCCTCTCGACATCCGACTCGGCCTCCGATTCTACTCAGCCATAATAATGCAACATTCCATCTCCGGGGACGTATTCGACGAGGCCATCGCCGCACTGGAGCATCGTAATCGCGTGCGCTCGATTATGATATCACGGAATAATTTCGACATAACAAGGTCTGGATTTGAACGAATTACCACGACGATGGATGAAGATTTTCCGATATTGACATCCCTTGAGTTGCGGTCATATGATCAGGTGTGGCACATTCCCGATACATTCATGAATGGATCCGCCCCATCTTCACGAGAACTCGATTTGGAGGGAATTTCATTTCCGTCATTGCCACGACTTCTCTCGTCTGCAAGTCACCTTACATATATTTACCTTTATCGCATACCGAACACTGAGCTCTTTTCACCCGAGTCGTTGGCCACATCTCTGTTCGCGTCAACAAACCTCGATTACATTTATACCCACTTCCAATCCCCGACTCCTCACCGCAGACAAAGGGACCGACCTCGACCTCCACCCACGCGCATTGTCCTTCACGGACTCACTCGGTTGAAGTTTCACGGTGTCGGCGAATACTTGGAAGATTTCGCGTCCCAAATTGATTCCCCTCTACTCCATAACATCGATATAACCTTGTTCAACCAGCTTATCTTCGACTTTCCACAATTCTCTCGGTTAATTCTTCGCCAAGTGTCGTCCGTCCCATACAATGTAACCTTGACGTTTCGTGCCAGACGCGACGCCGAAATCACCTTTGATTGGAAGCGAGAGGGGTTACCTTCCTCAGGTCGTTTTACGTGGGTAATCTTATGCAAAGAATTAGATTGGCAAGTGGATTCCATCGCACAGATGTGCACCCACATTCGGCCTCTCTGCTCCAGCGTGCGTTTCCTCGATGTCCGTTGGTTATGTTATATTCCGCTCCGAATTCGACCAGACGACTTGGATCCCACGCAATGGATCGAACTCTTCAGCTCGTTTATCTCTCTGCGGCGGCTTGAATTTGCCGGAAAGCCGGAGCCGTTCATCGCACCTGCGTTACAAGGGCTCACCGAAGAATCCGCCGCAGAAGTATTACCCGCGCTACGTTCCCTTTCCATCTGTGAAACTACGATAGATAGCGCTGCGCAGCAAAGCATACAGTCATTTATCGCTGCACGCCAGCACTTCGACCATCCTGTGGCTGTCATTCGTGAGCCACCGCGGAGGCGGTGGTGGTAACCAGCCTTCTTTCTTTCCTTTCATTCGTTCTCTTTCCCCCCTCCACCATTTGGTCTCGTCCATATATCTTCTTTGGTCTAACAACAATCCTTGACTGACGCACCGCCACTAAACTGTGCTTCTGTCCCATCATGTGCTCCGCAGCACTACTTTGGTCATGACCACTTATCACACCTCGTTCTCAGTGCTACGCTACACTGCCTTGTGACAAGTTTACTTTTCCTTCAAAACTCCAAATTCCTGCTAGCCCCTTCTGCGTCCCCATTTCCGTAGCGGCCTCATCTCACACTGCTTACTATATCTCCCAACACATTCCACCTTAGTCCGCGACCCATCTCTTGCTTCACCCACCGCACCTTTCCTTCCAATTATCCATTTATTTCAACTCTCCTTTTTGTGCTGCTATGTGTTCGCGAGCGCCGAGGTCCCTTATTTGTGTGACCATCTCGCTCCCGACCCCTTTAACACTTTGACCCGGAGTCCCCATATCCGTTAGGTTTGCCACGTTACCTTCATATCAATACTGGCACCGGCCACACACAGTCATAAATTTGAATGTATTTAAAGGCTTAAGAACTGTCCAATGAAGGTGTAGCGAAGGCTGTCTCGCTAGCCTGCTTTTCCTTTGTATTCCCCACGGTGTGCCTGTGAACTCCTGTGAACTGCCGAGCCGTTGGACTCACAACTACTTTGCCTTGAGAACACTCTTCTGGGTCTGCTTTAAGGCTTCCGGCTCAACGCATCCCTTTAGTCGCTCCTTTTCACCTTCTCTATAGCCTGCCTCTCCCTGCCGCCACGGAACTCCCAAGAAAGCATGTTATAACGCCGAGTGTCAGCTGCCCATCAGTACAGTCTTCCTAAGTTTCGATTTCTGGGACGTAACTCTACGCAGCGCACAGCAACACGTCACAAATGCTTTCTTGCCAGCCGCCGATGGCGTCTGCCTGCGTTACGCTGGTATGCACGGTGCCCCGCACTTGCGGGGCATCCGTGCTCCCATCGTTGCGCGGGTCGTCGTCATGGGTCGATGCGCGCGTGGTGTGTTCGGGTCACGTGCCAGTGGGGGCAAGCGGTGATGCGTTGACATCGACATTCTATGGTCACTCGTGCGCGTCAGGGGGGCCCGACATACAGTACGTACATCATGTATTTTCTTTGCCAAAAGCCGGGGCTTGGGCCAAAGCCAAGCCCTGTGTGGCACCTTTGGCTCGGCCCAGACATTAAGCTATAAGCAAGCGCCGGGCCTCCCAGGCCAAGCCAAAGCCGGGGCATTTGGGCCAAGCCGGGCCGAGCAAATCACCACATTTATCTGCTCATCTGCTTCTCCACGGACCTCATGTCCGCTTTTCGTATTCTGACAGGAATGTAGGGTGTTTGAGTGTAGCGGCAAGGGAGGATCAACCAGGAGATAGCCGCTGCGGTGTTACCCTCTGGTAACCCTCACTCCCCGCGCTCGCTGTAGCAACTGGCACTGCTTGGTCCAATGTCGGTGTGACAGACAAATCATGCGACGACACCGATGGTGTCGTCGCCTGATTTGTCTGTCACCCACTGTCACCGCGCATCGTTCGAGATCATTTAGCTATTCCAGGTGCGATTATCTCGGCTCTTCTCCAGATCTCGGCATCTCTATACAGATCAGCATTCATCCTTGAAGGTAGCGACCGTGATTACTAGTAAGGCAATGCGTGCGAAGGAATGGATCCACGAAGGGCAGTTGATCTGAGATTAAAGTTTTATTCATTTTTTCAATTATAATATCCCTTTGTAAACTGTTTTAAACTGTTCAAACCATTTATGTTTATCCTATTCGTTTAAATAAAATGTTTCTGTAAACGTAAAGTAAATAATCGGAGCCTTACCCGCCATCTACGTTGGAGTTATGACCTGCGGGCGGCAGCGTCAAGTCACAGTCGAAGCAATTGTATCACCTCAGTTATCGATGCTATACACGTGCAGATCAGTACGTTTCCTGGCCCGGCTTTGAGCGCTTTGAGCCCCAGTCAAATATTGAATGATTCCGTTGATGCCAATAAATATTGATTTAATTAGTCTGGATCTGGATACTAATTCAATTGATTGAAACCCCCCGGCTGTCAGTGAGTTACCTGATGATTGAATACAATTGATTAGATTTGATTGCAACTCACCGTGCTTGTTCCTGATGTCTTCTACTACCCCACGCTTCTGCACATCATTTACTAAAGGTGCCGAAGTTGTACTCAATTTTCAATGCGAAGCTTATACATGTCCTTTGGGAGATGATCACCACCCGAAACAATTCATCCCCAACTCCTCCATCAGATATTTGGGTCAGCAACTGTGACACACCCACACCCACGCTGCGCTGGAGATGATGAGATAAATGCAGTGAGATTGTGCCATTAATAAGACCGAACACGACGTGACAAAAATGCAGCCCAAAGGAATTTAAAAAATACATGTCTAGAACCGAAGCATGAACCCTGCTAAACTGCCCGCATCTCCAAAACCTCGCTCACACCGGCGCTGCTATCGCCATCCCCATGATGCCGGGGCTCCCGACCACCACAGGTCGCATGAACCCTCTGCCGCAGTAACCCTCCTTCGATGTCTATTACACCGAGGTCTCGCTGAGTGGCAACGTAATCATATGCATATTCGCCCATTTCGGTCTCGTCAATGCCAAAAACTTCAGCCTCTTCAGTAGTGCGGAAGCTTAGAGGCCCTGGGGCATAGCGGATGCGTAACCCCGAGTCGCGGCTGTAGCTGATCCCCGGAAAGTAGTGCATGGCCCAGAGAATGGCGGTTGTCATGACGAACGAATAGCCAAAGCCGGCGCATGAGTCAGAGAGCTGCCATCCCAATTGGACAAAGTGTCCGTCGATCCAACCCCCGTCAATGATGGTAAAACCATCAAAGTGAGCAACAGAGCGTTGGGCGAAGATTCCCGTGAGCACCTAAGAAGAGGAGTGAGTTCGCCTCGGGACATGCAAGGAGTTATGAACACAGTCAAACCTACGTTTCCGACGAGACCGCCGATTGCGTGCACCGCAAAAATATCCAATGCATCATCGCAGTCGAGATAGAATTTGAGCTGGGTTGCAAAGTTGCAAGCGGTTCCACCCAGTACACCAAAGCAGACGGCGGCAGCTAGATACATATAACTTTAATAAGGGATCGCTGCTCAGAGATGGTATACCTACGAGAGCCAACAAAACCAGATCCAGGGGTGATTGTGACAAGGCCGGCGACAGCCCCACTGCAAAAACCGACGACGGACCACTTGCCCTCGAGACGATAATCCCACAACATCCATGTCAAGCCTGCAGTACTCGCCGAGAGATTGGTGACGATACAAGCTTGTATGGCACGCAAGTTTGCACCCAACGCTGATCCGCCATTGAAGCCGAACCAGCCAAACCAGAGAAATACAGTACCGAGGACGACATATGACGAGTTGTGTGGTTTATAAGCTAGACGAGGGGTTCCATACCCACGTCGCTTTCCTAGGAATAGGCTGATTGCCAGCGCAGCAGTACCAGAAGAAATGTGGACTGGGGTTCCACCGGCAAAGTCGAGACCACCGTGCTTATGGAACCAACCATTCCTATTCCAGGTCCAACACGCGATGGGGTCATAAACAACGGTTGCCCAAATGAAAACGAAAACCATGGAAGGGCCAAGACGGCTGCGTTCTGCAAGGGCGCCGATCGCGAGCGCAGGTGTGATGGCGGCGAACATGAGTTCGTAGAGGCAGAACATTAGGGACGGGATGCGCTGGCTCCCTATGGATGGCTGTGCAAGAACGCCCTTGAGGGCGAAATAACCTGCGGGCAGTTGGTACGCGTAAAGAAGAAGACGGTAGAGTATAGACTGACGAAGATCCCCAATGTACGTGGTGGCGGTATCACTGAACGCGAGCGAAAATCTGGTAACAAATCTTTGAACAAAAGCTGACAGGCTGCGACACTAGCAGACAAACCCCCAAAAGAACCACTGCAGGACAGCAGTGAGTTTACGGTACGCGAAAAGGAAAGGGTCATAGCTTACTTGGAAGGAGACGACTGCCAAAGTGACCATGCTGAGCCAGAGCATAGACCCAGCATTTCTGCGCCTCAGAAGGCCAGAATAGAAAAATCCAACACCCGGGGTCATTATCCAGACGAGTGCCGTCGCAGCGATGACCCATGCGATATCACCATCGTTGTAAACCACGACCTTGCCGGTCGCCGGATTATACCAATTGATATCACCAGCTGTGAAGAGGGATCAAATTCTGGCGGGAAGGAGAGAAAACAGGTTGTATCTCACAACTGTCGTAAGTGATGTTGACCATGGCTTTTGGTGAGGCAGGGTAGGATGAAAACCTCAAGGAGGGGATCCGAGGACGTGGTTATATGGAAATTGGAGTCAGAGGTTGGCGTCAATCATCGGAGCTCAGAGATAGTTATCAGTTGATCAAATCATTGTTCTTGTTGTTCTGTCAAGGCATTGCGCAATGCGTACAGTATGGATGGAGCACAAGCCGAATTCTTGGGTTCCGATATAAGGCACTGCTGTCACGGTACATTTTAACCGATGTTAACGTTTTGTACACGTGTTGCATCATTTCCACGACTGACAGAATATCACATACAGTAGCTTTTATGCGATGACACCTCATCAAAGCCTCAGCCCACCCAACATGTCCTACATTGCCCTGGATGAAACAAATGACATCGCTAACGCTGCGGACGAATGATACACGTGTGCAGCCAGCCTCCCGGCTTATCTGAAAGGCGCTTCCGTGTTCAGTTGATTGATGGAGTGGTTTTCATGCTCCACGTCGTGGGCCTCGTGGCTGTAAGTATTAGGGTTTGCCTGGCCCGTTTGGACCCCGTTCCCAGGACCGGGCCGTCAACAGGGACTTTAGGACGGCTACTCACGGGCCGGAGTCGATCCGTCAAGCGTCGGCGTCGGCCTTGCTCAACTCAGCTCTCAACTCATAAATGCCCATTTCATCGGATAATGTTGGTGTTCTCGTCTCTTCTACCCTGACTTCTACACAAGGATTCCATACTACTTCAATTACGCGTCTCGCCCTACGCGTCTCGCGACCGCCTGATTGCACCCTCCACCTCTATTTCACACTCCCCGCCCATCTCTTCACAGACCCTTACGAACTACACCATCGCCGCGCACATTACACATTCCAACGCTTCGGAGGGGGTAACTTGGAGGCACCCGTGTTCGCGCCTGGCGGTGCTAGTGGGCCGTCCGCGTTGTTATTGGACCTGACTATTCCGGAGGGCCACCGCTGTCAAGATGGCCCATGTGACAACAACGACACCGACGGTAGTGGTGATGTGCTCAGTATTGAAGTGCCCCTGCACGCACGATACGGCGTGCCAAAATTGGCAGACGATCTGGTAGATGAGGTTCTTCTACCGCCACCGGAGGCCTTCTGGGCGTGTGCGCAGGGGGCGGTCGTTGGTGGTGGCGGTGAAGGTGCGTTTTTTTTTGTCTTTGCATGCCTCTGGCATGAATAGCGGCAAGTTTTATAACTAATCTCACAATGTGCGTGCGTATATGCCTTTTTTTTCATGAAATGGTGACTATATCCATCTGCCCGCGGACATCTATATTATAGCAGGACGCTTGCAAGTACCCAGCGCGCTGCGCGAAGTGGTCGAACTCGCGCCCGCACTCAAAAGTGCATCGTCGTTTGTCTTGATCCCGCATGCAGAGCCCGTGCGAGTGCAGACGCTCCGCGTTCCTGTGGGCAACGTGGGAGATGTGGCATTGGTGGAGACTGGTACTGTCGTTGTGATCCTAGCTGCGTTTGCGTATTTGCTACACGCGATCTCACGAGCATCACGCGCACAATATCTGGGCGTGAACCCCAGTGTGACAAAAAAAGACTAGTATATACATGTCTTTGTATCCGCGATAACTTGTTAGTTTTTAAATACAAATGGTATACCCTCCTGCCAGTCTCCTGCCAGCTGTAATGTCTGCCCTCGAGTGACCTGGCAACAGACTCACTTTATTTATTAATTTCGATCGATATGGTCACTTGCTCGGCTTCCTTCCTAAAGCAGTTCACTCTGCTGGCCTTCGTCGTTGGTGTTATAATCAAGTTGCCACCGACACCCGATAACAAAGCCTGAAAGGTGGGGAATGTCCTCCTCAGTCGCCAGCACATACGAGAGCACCGATTCCGATGCGGCGTCTACAGTGACGGAGATGCCGTCGGGCCCTCTTAGCGGTCCCTCACACACGACTTGGCGTCGTCAGCGTCTGCTAAACCTCGGCTCAGGACAAAGTCCCTCTACTGAGCCGGAGGATCAAGGTGGAGTAGAGACAACCCCGATAGTTCAACATCCCATCACGGATCCAAATGCCCACTCATCGTACGGAACCCTGCATCAGCCCCACGCCACTCCCAAAACGCACGTCCTGAGCTTCCACAAGCGTCGCAGTGGCCTTCCCACCCACTCCGTTCATCATCACCACCATCACCACCATCATTCCGGCTCTCCGACGCAAGGGCACGGATCTCTGGATCCGCCATCCATTTTTCGCACCCAACGTCCCATATCGGCCTACGACGCGACCATCGGTGCTTCTATCCACGACTCAGGAAAGCATGGTCTGGCTACAGAAAGCGCCGTTAGGGCGAACGGAATCCGCGTTTGGTATTCGTCTTTCACTTCTGTCGATTGGCTCCATGACGCCATCAAAGACTCAATGCGCATGTTTCACCTCCAGCGTGACAAGTCCTTACGCGGACGTTGGCACCGCGCGATGCACCGTTTGATGGGCTGGATCATCGTCACAATCGTCGGGTTTCTCACCGCTATGTCCGCCTTCTTGATCATTCGAAGTGAGCAGTGGTTGTTTGACATCAAGTACGGGTATTGCTCAGCTGGGTGGTGGAAGGCGCGCAGGTTCTGCTGTCCGGTGATTGCGGAGGGGAGAGCAGGTATCTCTGGCCCACCGATCGAGACATGTGTCACTTGGGTATCTTGGGGTGAAGCCCTCACGGAGTCTGGGGCCAGTCAACTTTCTCGCACCATAGTTGGACGCTCTACTTATGCTCTCTCGGCGGTACGTCCTATTTAGCTTCACTTTTTTCGGTTACCATATAGAGTAACGTCGATCCTCGCAGCTACTCCTCGCATTCCTCTCTGCTGTCCTCACAATCCATTTAACCGCGTCAACGTCCTTTGTCACGCGGAAAGATTCCGGGGTGCTTTCTCCCGACTTTGCCAGTGTACCCGAAGAGGACAAGACCTCTGCGTCGACGACAGATCCCCCCGCAAAACGTAAAGTTCAGTACTACGCAGCCGGAAGCGGTATACCAGAAGTAAAAACCATCCTTTCAGGTTGGGTTGACTTTTGTACCACCGGTTGATAGCATTTTTGACGGGCCTTTCTTGTTGACAGGGTTTGTCATACATGGTTACCTTGGAGGTCGCACGCTGTTTACCAAGGCCGTTGGCTTGAGTTTGTCCGTTGCGTCGGGCCTCTCCCTAGGGAAGGAAGGTCCCTTCGTGCACATAGCAAGTTGTATCGGAAACATTGTCAGTCGATACTTTTCCAAGTATGAAAATAATGAAGGTGGGTCATTAGCTAGTCTACTTCTTCGCTCCCCTGATGAACTGTCATACAGGCAAACGACGCGAAATACTCAGCGCTGCAAGCGCTGCAGGGGTCGCAGTTGCATTCGGAGCTCCCATCGGCGGGGTCTTGTTCAGCTTGGAAGAAGTTTCTTATTTCTTCCCTCCAAAGGTTAGCAATTTCACCTCCAAAATTAATGTGGTATGAACCGACCAACGTTTAGGTCATGTGGCGAAGGTATCCTCTTCTACCACAGGCATTTACCGTCCATTCTAATCCCGCCTGTTAGCTTTTTCTGTGCGATGATAGCCGCGATGACTTTGGGTTTCCTTGATCCCTTCGGAACGGGAAAGCTTGTCCTCTTCCAGGTTACGTACGACAAAGTCTGTGTAGGCCCTTTGCTCTGCGAAAATCCCTCTTCTGATGAAACCCCGTAATTAGGACTGGCACGCTTTTGAACTGGTCCCCTTTCTTCTCCTAGGCGTTTTCGGCGGCGTGTACGGTGCATATTTCTCAAAGTTGAATTACAGATGGTGCCGCAATGTGCGGAACAAGACTTGGCTCAAGGACCACCCCATCGCAGAAGTCCTCCTGGTTGGTTGAACTCATAATGATGATTGAATATATCCAGAGCTAATCTTATCTCGAGATTACGGCGATAACGGCAGTCTTGAGTTTCGTAAATGGATATACGCTCATGGGTGGCACAGAGCTCGTCTATAACCTCTTTGCCATGTGCCTCCCTGGGTCACCCAATACCCACGCGGGCCTTTGCGTACTTGATCCCGGAAAGCAGACGTTCCACGTCATGCGTATGATCGTAGTTGCGCTCGTCGTAAAAGCTGCCCTTACCGTCGTGACATTCGGGATCAAAGTCCCTGCAGGAATCTTTATCCCGACCCTTGGCGTTGGTGCATGCGCGGGTCGCATCGTGGGGATATTGGTGCAGTACGCGCACTGGCGATGGCCCGCTGCACCTGTATTTGCCTCTTGCCCGCAAAATTCGGCATGCGTGATTCCAGGACTGTATGCGATGGTTGGCGCGGCAGCCGCATTGTCTGGCGTCACGCGGACAACAGTTTCATTAGCTGTGATCATGTTCGAGTTGACGAATACCCTCACGTATGCAGTACCGGTCATGCTCGGTGTCCTTGTTGCCAAGACAGTTGCGGACGCTCTCGAACCCAAAGGGATCTATGAACTCGCGATCGAGTACGTCAGCCAAGTGTCCTGTCGTCACTTTCTGTGCTCACGAATTTTTAGGCTCGCTAACCTCCCATATCTCAGCGCGAAGCACCAATACATATGGGGCCGCCTGACCATCAGTGATGCGGTATGTTTCAAGTCCCTCTCGATCCCCTTCTACAGACACCTGATCGAGGTGCGTATTCACAGATAGTACGCGATGTGGAAGTCATCCATGTCGGATATCCGAATACGGTGCGGACCCTGCGGGACAAACTTGTAAAGCTTGTTGCCACAGGCTACGCGGACACAGGGTTTGCTATAGTGCGCAGCGACGTAAATGGCAAACCACGAATGCTCGGATTTATTGGCGGAAGTGAGCTCGAACATGCACTTAGTACGTCTTCTTCCGCTTCCCGTCCTCCGAGTGACCGGATGGCTAAATCTGGCACGGCTTATCCAGGCATCGTTGCTGAGGAGGCGGATCATCCCGTATCATTTCATCGGAGTGGTCTACACAGTTCTCATTCATTATCATCCGTCTCGTCCAATATAGATCATCTTGACGAACGATTTGACTTTAGCGTGTACATAGATAAGGTATATCCTCTCATAAAATGTCCTTCCGAGGGCGTTATTCATCACGACTACACAGGCTCCACTAACTGTCAGCATTAACTCTCCGTTGGAACTTGTACAGCAATTTTTCGTCAAGCTTGGAGCACGATATGTGGTTGTGACGGATGCGAATGGTCATTGTGAGTCTTGGTTGTCCCTTCTTTCTTCAACGGGACGGCAGTGGCCTCATTCTTGAACCTTCGCAGATGAAGGGCTCATTGACAAAAATAGCTGGCTCGCGTTCCTGGGAGAGTTGGAGTCGAAGGGTGACTGAGTCTCCTTCTGCTTTTACTTATACCGTTAAATGGCGATACCTTCTCAAAGCAAAGATTCCCAAACACTATTTTTTTATGCCTGTATACCTACTGTATGCGTCACTATTGAGATGAAACTCTGTGACTCCGGTCTCATCGTCTCGATCTTGCACGTTCGACATCGAAACATGTGGAAATGTATCGGTATTTGTAGTAAGACTCCGGTGTTGCTAACTTTTTATTTATCCAGACTTTTGATTCAGCTCAACTGGGCTCCGACCACAGATAATACAGTCGCTTCTTGAACAGGTTTTTCACGAGAAAAATTACTGTATGTTTAGCCTCGTATCCAAATTGTCGATTTTGGGGCTGCGCACATATATACTAGTAAGGCAGGTGGACACTATAAACGCGGTTGGATGACGACCGTGCGAAAAACAACTCTTCAAAGCTTCAACTCTTTAGTAGCTTTAGTGCCAGCTCGTGAACGCGTGAACTGCCAGTGGCAGTCAGCCTCGCGGCTTCCTGTCAGTCTCCACGTTGGGCACTGCTCTGCGCCGCCTGTTGGAGTAAGCGCTCCACGCGACACTTCGACGTTTCATTATGACTAGTGTTCCATTTCTTGATTGGACGCGTTGACATTTTGTGTAGTAGAAAGACTTATTTTCTTTAACTTCTCTCTTAGTTGAACTTCTCTACTTTCATAATACTGCTTCAAGCTTTTGGAATACATAGCCACGAGTACTTATAAGGACGCGATTACTGTACCTGAACCCTCAGTTCCTTATTTGGATCTGAGGTTTGTATCTCATTTAGCTCCCTTTCGTACGTTGCTTATGTCTCGCTTACCATATCCGTAGCCGCTCGAACAGGTTTGTCGTGTCCCGTTAATAATAGTTCCTTATTCGGATCTGAGCCGCTCGAACAGATTATGAGACCTGGTGCTCATTAATTGCACCTCACAGATCTCTCACTTCGTTTGACATCTTCCATTTCTGAGGACTCCTGCCTGTTGTCACAGGCACGCTACCTAAACCCGACGTGGCAGACTGGCAGTTAATCCTCAGGGCGCCGCCGAGTGGGAGGCCAAAGATCAGGAGGCCTGGATTCTTATCAGCTCATCTCTTGGAAGGGCTATGCTCAATCTGATCTTATTGGCTAACTCAGCTAAGGATTGTTGGGATCAAATTACCACTCGCTTCGACGGCAAAAGTGAGCAGCGCATACTAGGGCTGCACACCGTAACCGTACCTCACGGTCCGGATGGACCCGTACTACAGGTGCCGTACCCGTGCTGTGAGAGCTTTTCTCAACCTTCTGAACGGACGGTGGACGGGAGTTGGCCAAATTTGACGGACGTGGGAACTTCCGTATAAGGAAGGTTCCAACGCCTTGGCGTTTCGGGTAAAAGTAGACTAGATATATTATTTATTTGTCATGTGTAGCTCAAAAAGGTAATCACAAAAACATTTTAATAAGTCTTTTATTCCAAAGATAAGTCGTACAACAGTGAAGTAAACAATTATGTAAGATGTGGCTCAACAGAAAATTTCTCTAAGTCGTGCACAGTGCGGGAATCGCAATGGAATGGGATGTACGGGGTGTGGGCATGTGCGTGAGTACCGGAATGGCACCGGAGTCAAATGCAAGGGGCATGGGCGTGGGGGCGGGTACCGGAACACACCGGAGTTGAACGCAAAGGGGTGGGGGCGTGGGCGCGAGTGTGGGAATCGCAACGGAGTGGGCGCGGTGGTCCTTGCGCCCCTCATGCCGTTGTCCCTGTGCCCCTCGCGCTGTGGTGACCACAGCGTGAGGGGGCACGCCGTGGCCTCTGCTGTCCTCGCACTGCCGCCGCCGCTGTCCTCGCGTTGCCACTGCCGCTGCCCTTGTCCTTGCGCCGTGGTCCTCGCGCCGCGGCCTCTGCTGTCCTTGCGCTGCTGCTGTCGCTGTCCTTGTCCTTGCGCTGTGGTCCTTGCGCTGTGGTCCTTGCGCCACTGTCCTCGCGCTGCGGCCTCTGCTGTCCTCGCGCTGACGCCGCCGCGGTCCTCGCGTTGCCCCACTGTCCTTGTTTTTGCGCTGTGGTCCTCGCGCTATGGTCCTCGCGCCGTTGTCCTCGCGCCGCGGCCTCTGCTGTCCTCGCGTTGCCGCTGTCGCTGTCCTTGTCCTTGTGCTGTGGTCCTCGCACTGTGGTCCCCGCGCCGTTGTCCTCGCGCCACGGCCTCTGCTGTCCTCACAATGCAGCCGCCGCGGTCCTCGCGTTGCCGCTGCCGCTGCCCTTGTCCTTGACTGGTGGCTACCACTTTTTTGAAAAAAACGTGGCAGTTGCCTGCAGAGTCTTGTACACTACTCC
>QFDX01000822.1:0-14820 GCA_003315875.1 Lactifluus piperatus
CTTGCTTTTCAGCAATCTTGATACGGTTTGATAGCTCCGTGGTCTGGACAGGACATGGGATGGTTAGGTGAAGGGTGGGATGGCATAGTAAGGATCAATACCTTTGCTTTCTGAAAATCATGAATCTTGTCGAGCTCGCCTTCAAGCATATTCGTGAATTCTTCTTCATCGGTGGTATTCCAATTATGTGAGGTAGTGCGAGCCTGGAATGTGAAATGAAGCACTCTGTGAGCCGGACATCAAAGTGGGTTGGGTTGGGATAGGAAATGTCACCTTGAGTTCACGCTTTAGAAGGTTATAGTTGATATAGAAAGGACGCCATTCACTGTAGAGGTCATTCTGTGAACATTAGACCGGGAATGACCAAGTGGACTAACTAAGTTGACGGAAAAACTTACGGAAATTTTCCTTCCAAACTTCATGGCAGGTCGAGAGATGGGGGGGAAACACAAGCCGGAGTGCGAACTTGACGCAGTCCGGCCGCCAGAAAGGTTATCTTTATGTCAAACCCAGGGTCTTAAAATCCACCGTATGAGTTCCAAACTGGGGCTCATGGAAAAGTTGCAGCGAACGTGCTTCCATTTACTGGTTGTCACATAACGTAAGCCTTCCTTTCTCTCGTACCTTACCCCTTGGCCCTTGCCCTTGCGGCGGCTTGCGCCTTTGCTGACCCTTCTTGATTTCCCTACCATGTCGAATGGTCCGCTGACAACTTCTCTCGATAATTTACAACGCACCAAGATTCTCCTCTTGGGTCAAAGGGGGTCCGTTTCACCCCTCAAACCCCATTTACTCTATTTCCCTTCTCAACCTTGTTGCATCGTGCAGAAGCGGAAAGACCTCCATTCAGCAGGTCCTTTTCAACGGTGTACTTCCCAAGCAAACCTTCTTTTTCGAACCTACATCCCAAACAGCTGTACATCGATATGAGTACGTCCATTTCTCTCTCCTCCCTCCCTGTCTTTATCCCTCTCCTTACCTCTCTTCAATCTACAAAAGTACTGTCATCCCCCTCGAAATATGGGACTGTCCAGGCAATATCACCCTCGATTCACTCGGTGCCTCTCTCTCTGAGTTCTCCTCGATCATCTTCGTAATTGATATACAGGTGTCGCATCTTATCGCATATATATCCGTGTCGTGCTCATACCTCCCCCCATCCAGGACTCCTATCAGCAGCCCATTGCACGGATGCTCGAATTCTTCGTTGCCGCATATCAGGAGAACCCAGGTGCGACATTGGAGGTGTTCGCCCACAAAGCAGAGTCGCTTGCAGAGGACTACAAGAGAGGTACGTGGTCGTGTGACACCTAATTCATGTCCTTGTGACGATCGGCTTCCCCATCATGATGCTCTCGCGTCTCTTTTGATGTGGGCTGCTCAGAGCGCCTTTACTTTCGCCGGCCCGAGACTCATCCTTATCTCAGATAATTTTCGACATATACAGCAACGAGTCATTGACGAATTGCTTGATACTGAGCCCGAGTACGAGCGGATGCCCGTCAATTTCCACCTCACTTCTGTCTATGATCACTCCGTCCGCGAAGCCTTCTCTCGCGTTTTGCACAAGCTCATTGACTCACTGCCGTATCTTGAGGATCTGCTCAACGTCTTCTGTTCGGTAGGTGTATTGGCTGTGTCCCTCTGCCGTCTGGTCTGGTGCCTCACGTGCAGTTACGCAGAACTCGCAGGCATCCAAGGCCTTTCTTTTTGACATCAGATCAAGGCTATATGTGGCGACTGACGAGTCGCCTGTGGACACCGGCATGCACAACCTATGCTGTGATTATGTACGCACGCTGAGTGCCTTTGGGCCTTTATATAAGTAAGTCCTTAGTGTGTCGTGTTGCAAAGTGGTTTCGTTTATTATCTTCATTGTAGGTCAACCTCCGTGAACCAGGATTCGCGTTCATTCTACCCCTCGGCTGCCGTCTCCCTCGCGCAGGGTGCGACATTGACCTATCATTTAATTACACCTCAGCTCGCGCTTCTTGCCATGCTTCATCCGGGCGTTTTTGAGGAGCGCCGTGGTCTTCTTGAATACAATGTCGTCTTCTTCCGTGAGGGAGTACAGGAGATTGCAGTGGTAGAGCGGGACGCTCGGACCGGTAATCTCTAAGCTTATCCGTTCCATATCTCACTCGGTACAATTTTGCTTCTACGTATATGGAACTTCACGTCATCAAGTCACATTCCATCGTACAGCATGTGGGTTACGTTCTCTCAACCCATTAGGCATTGATGTACTTGCCTCAGCCACACTGCTTGTCCGGCTGCTCCCAGGACGAGAATGATGATCTAGGGGGCTACCATCCTCACTGCAGCGGTCGGATACACCTTCCGGTCTCGGACCACTAAGCTAAGTATAGATTGCTTTGTCGTAGATCACTATGTATCCATGTCTGGTTCAGAAAGCGTTTCGTACTTATGAGTGATGTGTGGATCGGCATAGGCTGTTCGCCAGAACCAGTGTTTCTGTCTTCCCGGGCTGAAGCCCTGTTGCATGGAATAGTGCGGGCGAAGGCGTCGTCACCGCCGGGATTTAAATTTAGTCAAGACCGCGGCGGAGGGAAAGGAATCATGCACAGTCCGGATATTATTTATCGCTCACGAAGGCTTGTCGCTCATTTTATTGTATGCACCTGTGTCCAGGGAGGTGAGGTGACCGGATTTTACCAAAATACATGGGGACAGGGCTTCTCGGACTTTCGTAGCCCATCTAATTAAAGCCCGATATGAGTTCATCGTATCGGATATTTGTATATGAGGATTGGACACAGCTCTAGGACGTGGAGCTAGGGCGGCATCTAGTAAGTGTAAGTTATTGCCCGTGAGACATCAGGGCTGAAAAGCGCTGAAATGTCATCCTAATAAAGATATAGACGATCCGTTTACGGAAAGCAGAGAGTTCAACCCGTAAGCGATAGTGAAAAAAAGGCTATCACGTGACCGCATGGCGACTTGGGGTTGCCATAAATGGAAACGACCTCATTCCTTGGGGGCTTGCTTGTTGGGGGTGGGCGCCAGATTTTGCAGTCGTGCGTCGCTTATAAAACTACCTCTACAAAAGGTCCATCATACCCATTTTCCCTTAGACTCCTTAACTAGGGCTTTAGGTCTTCTTCGCTTTCCCATCCTCCACCTCATATACTAAATAATGCACGCCGGCGGCGTTTTGACTCTTTCTTCTCGGCCACTTGCTATTCAGGTTGGCCAACTTAGAGTGCGCATATAACCTTTCGTTTTTTTTTTAAATCTTCGGTGCTCACGCTTCTTCAAGGTATCGATCCCTGTCTCCACTTGCTCTGACGAGTGGATTGCAGCGGAGCTTCTTAGAGACGAGTTTACCCACACACAACCCCTTGATGATGCTTCAACGTCTGTCGATGAGACGGGAGAGGACACCACAGTATTTTTTGCGCGCTTCCTTGGTTTCGTAGCCGAACGTGTGTGTGCTACCTCCGAGGATGCGCCCGAACACGCTGCCCGCCTCGCGGTCCTCCTCAAGGCTGTCTCCCATTTTACGACCACACTCCTCTCGAATATCGATATCCACACCCTCGTCGCCACCTATGAGCATGAGGCGCGCAAGAAGGTCCTGTCCGCGTTCTACCTCGCACATACTATTCTCGTGAAGTATAACGTGGAGGGCACGCCCAAGCTCCCTACCCCTTCCCTCCTCTCAGAGGCACTTTCTGGCCACGCCTCGGTTTTCGCGCTTTTCGGTGGACAAGGCGTCAACGAGATCTACATTGACGAGCTTCAAGCGCTCTTTGATACATATCGTCCTTTCGTCGAACCTTTCCTCCATACCACTGTCAATGAAGTCCTTCAACCACTCGCGTCAGCTTCTCAAGACACGTCCTTCTATGAGCACGGCCTGGACGTTATTTCCTGGCTTACTGGCGCGATCCCGCGCCCGCCGATTTCTTACTTTGCCTCCGTCCCGGTATCATTCCCGCTTATCGGCCTGACCCAATTCACACAATTCCTGGTGGCAGCTCGCGTGTCCGGCCTTTCGCCTGCAGAGTTATCTGCGCGCCTTTCTGGGGCGTCTGGCCACTCTCAAGGCCTTGTCACCGCCATCGCCATCTCATCTTCCAAAGATGAGACGTCCTTCCTTGAAAATACACGGAGAGCCCTTAGGTGGCTTTTCTTCGCTGGCCTTCGCAGCCAACAGTTGTTCCCTGTACTCGCTTTGGAACCGAGCATTGTTCAGGATTCGATTGAAGGTGGAGAGGGCCAGCCCTCGCCCATGCTGTCGGTTCAAGGTCTGGTCCTCAAGGAACTACAACAGCAAATATCCAAGACGAACAAATATCTTCCCGAAAATTCTCAGCTTAGCGTTTCACTTCACAATGGACCCCGCACCTTCATTGTCACTGGCCCCCCACGTGCTCTGTATGGCCTTGTTACCAACTTGCGCAAAATGCGTGCACCAAATAATGCTGACCAAAACAAAGTGGAGTTCTCGAAGCGCAAGCCTGTATTTAGCGCACGTTTCCTCGTCGTTGGCGTACCATTTCATAGTCAGTACCTCCGGGATGCCACGGACAAGGTCGTCGATGGTGACTTACATGGCGAGGAGCTTTGGACTCCGGAAGGGCTCCATATCCCTGTTTATCATACCGAGGATGGTAGGTCAATGAAACTATTTTTTTTTATTCGTGGCTCATCTACCTCCTAGGTTCCGACCTCCGAACACAAACCGGTTCATTGACGCGCTCCATTTGCGACCAAATATTCACCAAACCACTTCACTGGCCAAAGGCAACTGACCTGCCCCATTATGCGACGCATGCTGTCGACTTTGGTGCCGGTGGTGTCAGCGGTATTGGGCCTCTCACTGCACGGAACCTCGATGGCCGTGGTGTCCGTGTTATTGCCATCGGAGAGAAAGGCAAGGGCGACGCCGAGTTCTATTCGGTGTGCGGCGTGAAGACGGAACAGTCATGGATTAAGAAATGGACGCCGTCACTTGTCAAAACAAGGTGAGTTCCCCGCCATCGCTTGTAGTTCCGCTTCTGAAGATCTTGGAAGTGATGGCAAGATCCATATTGATACGCCGTTCTCTCGTCTTCTGGGAAAGCCTCCGATCATGGTTGCCGGCATGACACCCACCACCGTCAAGGCGGGCCTTGTCTCTGCTGTCCTGCAAGCGGGGTACCACGTCGAACTCGCTGGCGGCGGACATTACTCCCCGGCAGCCCTACGTGCCAAAGTTGCGGAGATCCAGAGCAAGATCTCCCCTGGCATTGGTCTAACCCTCAACTCACTCTACATCAATCCACGCCAGTTCTCTTTCCAGCTCCCGCTTTGGCAGGAGATGCGCCGTGAGGGCCTTCCTATTGAAGGATTCTGTGTAGCCGCTGGGATCCCGACCACAGAGAAGGCGGCCGAGATCATAAGTGGTCTCAAGTCCGCTGGGATCTGCCACGTCGCATTCAAGCCAGGTTCCGTCGATGGGATTCGCCAAGTTGTTAATATTGCGGCAGCTAACCCCGACTTCCCCATCATTATGCAATGGACTGGTGGCCGTGCTGGTGGCCACCACTCATTTGAGGACTTTCATCAACCTATCCTTGCCACCTACTCGAGTATCCGCCGTCATAACAATATTGCCCTCGTTGCGGGCTCCGGCTTTGGTGGTTCGGAAGACACCTGGCCGTATCTTTCCGGAGACTGGTCGAAGCAATTCGGTGTAGAACCGATGCCTTTCGACGGTTTCCTCTTTGGCTCCCGTGTCATGGTTGCTAAGGAGGCACACACCTCATCTTCAGTCAAGGATCTCATAGTTGCCGCGGCAGGTGTCGATGATGCGCAATGGGAGGGTACATATGTGAAAGACACCGGTGGCATTATTACTGTGCGCTCTGAGCTTGGGGAACCCATTCACAAGGTCAACAACCGTGCTCTCAAGCTCTGGAAGGAGTACGATGATTCCGTCTTCAAGCTTCCTCGCGAGAAGCGCGGAGCCTGGCTCCAGGAGCGCCGTGCGACCGTTATTCAGAGACTCAATGCGGATTATTTCAAGCCCTGGTTCCCAGCAAAGAAGGACGGTCGCGTTGTCGAGGATCTTAGCGATATGACTTATGAGGAGGTTATGCTCCGCCTTGTGCGATTGATGTACGTCGCTCATGAAGAACGCTGGCTTGACTTCTCCCTGCGCAACCTCGCGGGAGACTGGTTACGCCGTGTCGAAGAACGCTTTGCTGGCGTTAACGGAGGCGGGCCCAAAGCCTCCAGCTTACAGTCTTACACGAGCCTTGACAAGCCATCGGCATTCGTTTCCACTTTCTTTGAGATGTATCCCCTCGCGAAGGATCAGCTTTTGGCTTACGAGGACAAGTCATACTTCCTCAACATCGCGCAGCGTTCCGGCCAAAAGCCTGTGCCGTTTATTCCAATTTTAGACAACAGCTTCGAGGTATGGTTCAAAAAGGTGCCAAATTTTTTTTATCATACCCGAGAGAAACGAAGCTGACTCTATCATATAGGACTCTCTCTGGGCGTCAGAGGATATCGAAGCAGTCTTCGATCAAGATCCGCAGCGTGTGGCCATCCTTCAGGGCCCCGTCGCTGTACGTCACTCGACCAAGAAGGATGAGCCCATCAAGGAGATGCTAGACAATGTTGTATCCGGTCTCGTGGGAAAGGTGTTGGAACGCTTCTACGATGGCGACGAGAGCAAGATCCCGGTCTTGGACTATCTTGGTGCCAAGCCCTCTCTCGTTTCCCCCATCCCTGGTGTCGTTGTGTCGCGGACTGACTATGAAGTCAAACTCACTGTACCAGCCGCGGTCCCAGCCACCGAGGACTGGCTCAAGGTCCTTGCTGGCACTGAGCTGAGCTGGTGGCACGCATTCGTTACGTCTACGTTCGTTGTGCAAGACACCGCTTACGTTGCCAATCCTCTCCGTCGCGCCCTTGCCCCTTGTGCCGGTCAGAAGCTCATCATCCGACTGCTTGATGGTCAACCCAACCGTCTGTCCGTCTACGGCGCGGCGCGGTCTTTTGTAGAACATCAGCCCGATTTCCTCGCCATCGATATCAAATATGATCTTTCATCCCGTCTCATTAACCTTACGCTCTTTGAAGAGCGCCAGGGTAGCTCCGTGCCTCTCAACCTTCAGTTCAGGTACCAGCCATCGCAGCCGTATGCACCCATTCATGAAGTTATGGAAGGTCGCAACAGGCGCATCAAGGAGTTCTACTGGCGGTTGTGGTTTGGCGATGGCGAGGGACTTCCGGAGCTGGACGTGCGTGATACCTTCACAGGTCCAGAAGTGATCATTTCTGCGAGCGATGTGGAAGCATTCTGCGCGGTGGTCGGCAATCAGCAGGAGAAATTCAAGACAGTCCGCACTGATGAGGTTAAGGCGCCAATGGACTTCGCCATTGTCACTGGCTGGCAAGCAATCATGAAGGCTATCTTCCCTTCTGCTATCGATGGCGACTTGCTCAAGCTCGTTCACCTCTCCAATGGCTTTAAGGTTGTTCCTGGTTCCAAACCATTGAAGGCCGGTGATGTTTGTCGTGCGGAGGCAAAAGTTGTTGCTGTGGTTAATGGCGACTCGGGAAAGACGGTCAGGGTCGCCGGCCATGTTTTGTGTGAAGGCAAGCCGGTTATTGAGGTTCAGTCAGCATTCTTGTACCGCGGTCGCTTCACGGACTACGAGAACACCTTCGAAATCATCGACGAGCCTGATTACGTTGTTGAGCTCGCCTCCGATGGGGATGTCGGTGTCCTGTTATCCAAGGATTGGTTCGAATGGTCCGACGAGACTAAACCGCTTACCACTGGAGCACGCCTCACCTTCCGCCTTCGCTCTGAGGTTACCTATAAAGACAAGGTGAACTACCGCTCGGTCGCCGTTGCCGGCGACGTCTTTGTCCGTGGTCACCTCGGCCGCCCAGTCAAGGTCGCCTATGTTGACTTTGAGCGCGATGAAAGTCAAGGCAACCCGGTTATGGCCTATCTCCAACGACATGGATCGGCGAAGTCGGCACCTATCCCCCTTGCTACAGAATATCATCTGACACGGAGCGCAAATCCTTCCCTGTACTATGCACCAGCTACCAATGAGCCTTATTCAAGGGTCTCAGGCGACTTTAATCCCATTCACACAAATCCTTATTTTGCCTCGTATGCAGCATTGCCAGGTACGATTACTCATGGCATGTTCTCCAGCGCCGCTACTAGGCGCTACGTTGAGACTGTTGTGGCCATGGGCATCCCGGATCGCGTACATAAGTAAGTTATCGATTTTCCTGATGCTGGGATATGGACTTACTTTCTCCCTATAGTTACAACGTTAACTTCGTCGGAATGGTCCTTCCCGGAGATGAACTCACCGTCAGGATCAAACATACTGCCATGCTCGATGGCAACTTCGTTGTCGGTGTTACCACCGTCAACCAGCACGGTGAGAAAGTTCTCGAAGGCACAGCAGAAGTCGCACAGCCGCCTACGGTCTATGCCTTTACGGGCCAAGGTTCGCAAGAGCAGGGTATGGGTATGGAGTTGTATAATTCCTCTCCTGCTGCCCGTGCCGTCTGGGATTCTGCCGACGCACACTTGATTTCCGCCTACGGTTTTTCCATTGTGGAGATTGTCCGCGAGAACCCCAAGACAAAGACCATCCATTTCGGTGGTATCAAGGGCCAAGCTATCCGCGAGCGATATATGGAGATGACGTACGACACAACGGATAGGGATGGCAATATTAAAAGCCTCCCGTTGTTTGCAGATATCAACGTCCGCACCCTTCAACACACCTTCACTCATCCAAAAGGTCTTCTTTTCGCTACCCAATTCGCTCAGATTGCCCTCGTCATTACGTCCCGTGCTGCATTCGAGGATATGCGCTCCAAGGGCTTCGTCCAGCCATATGCCGCCTTCGCTGGCCACTCACTGGGCGAATTTTCTGCTCTTGCTTCTGTTGCCGATATCCTGCCCAATTCCTCTCTTGTTGATGTTGTCTTTTATCGTGGACTGACCATGCAACGTGCTGTCGAGCGTGACGAGCAGAGCCGCTCGAACTACGCTATGTGCGCCGTTAACCCCAGTCGCGTTAGTCAGACGTTCGATGATGCAGCCCTCCGCGAGGTCGTCGACACTATCTCCAACGTTAGAGATTGCCTTTTGGAGATCGTGAATTATAATGTCGAAGTAGGTCACCCATGTTTTTATGTTGTTGTATGGCTGCTGACCTGACCTTCAGGGTCAACAATATGTCTGCGCTGGCGAGCTTGTTGCATTGCAAGCTCTGACGAATGTCCTCAATTATCTCAAGGTACAGAAGGTTGATATCAATAAGGTATGCTTCGCCGGATCAGTGAATGTTCATTATACTCATGATTACTGTTCAGCTGACGGAGAAATTCGGCATCACAAAAGTGAAGGATATGCTGAAAGACATTGTGATCAACTGCTACGACAGCGCCCTCGAAAAACAGAAGACCGAAGGTTATATTGTGCTTGAACGCGGCCTTGCCACTATCCCTCTTGCAGGTATCGATGTCCCATTCCACTCGCGTTACCTATGGTCTGGCGTGATGCCCTTCCGTGCATGTGAGTAAATTTCTGCTTTCCCTGTTCGCTTAATTTTAAGTGGTCCTTCAGACCTGTCGAAGAAAATTCCGGCCGTTCTTCTGGACCCGTCGCTTCTCGAAGGCGTTTATATCCCCAACTTGGTTGCATCACCCTTCGCCGTCAACAAGGCTTATGCCGAACTTATCTATCATCGTACGTCGTCGCCACGGCTCTCGAAAGTCCTTCGCAAATGGGAGGAGGAACGCTGGGGTGCACCTGAGCAACGGCAGAAACTCGCCTGGGTTCTACTAGTGGAGCTATTATCCTACCAGTTTGCCTCTCCTGTGCGATGGATCGAAACCCAAGACTTATTCTTCGAGCGGTACAAGTTTGAGCGCTTCATCGAGGTCGGTCCATCCCCGACGCTCAATGGTATGGCTGTACGGACTCTCAAGGCAAAATACGAAACCAAGGACAATTCGACTAGTCTCGTCCGTCAGATCTTCTGTGTTTCGAAGCACCAGAAGGAGATCTATTATCAACTCGAAGACGAACCTGAGGTAGCATCTGACTCAGACTCTCCGTCTGAAGCTGTAACCCCAACACCTTCTCCACTGGCAGCTGCGCCAGTCGTAGTCGCCACCCCTGCTCCAGCTGCCGCCGCCGGCCCTGTTGCTAGTATCGAGGACGTCCCCGTTCGTGCAGTCGACATCCTTGCTGTGATTGTCTCACAGAAGTTGAAGAAGCAACTGAGCGAAATCCCCCTCTCCAAATCTATAAAAGATCTCTCTAACGGCAAGTCGACACTTCAAAATGAAATTATGGGCGATCTTCAAGGCGAGTTTTCATCTGCGCCTGACAAGGGCGAGGAGCTTCCTCTCGAGGAGCTCGGCGCTGCCCTTGGATCTGGTCATCTCGTGTCTCGTGCCATTGGTGGCAAGATGCCCGGTGGCTTTAATATATCAAGCGCGAAGGCTCACCTTTCTAAGACATGGGGTTTGGGTCCCCAACGCGCCGATGCAGTGCTCCTAGTTGCTACCACCATGGAGCCTGCCAAACGCTTGGGCTCGGAGGCCGAAGGCAAAGCCTGGCTCGACGCCGCTGCACAGCTATACGCCCAGCGTGTGGGCATTACTCTTTCTACCGGCGGTTCTGGCGGTGGTGCTGGGGGTTCTTCTACAGGTGCTGTGATGAACAGCGAAGAGTTCCTCAAGTTCCAGGCTGAGCAGCATGAGTTCGCGCACCAGCAAATCAATCTCTACTCTCGCTACCTGAAGCGTGACCCCCGCCAAGGCGAGATTCTTTACGACAAAGAAAAGGCTAGCTCTGCGTTGCTTCAAGCTCGACTCGACAGTATTGCGCGTGAACATGGTGACACTTACGTTGAAGGTATCCAGCCCATCTTTGACGCGCTGAAGGCCCGTCACTTCGACTCTTCGTGGAACTGGGTTCGTCAAGACGCTCTCCTCATGTTCTATGATATTCTGTTCGGCCGTCTCACTACCGTCGACCGTGAGATCACTGCCCGCTGTATCGCCATTATGAACCGCGCCGACCCCGATCTCATCAAATTCATGGAGTTTATGGTCAATCGATGTGACCCTTCGAAGGGCGAGACGTATGCAACCGCGAAGAAGCTTGGTCAAGAGCTTCTTGACAATTGCCGAGGTGTTGTTGGCCAGCCGCCATTGTACAAAGATGGTGAATAATTCCATTCTATTAGAGACATGCATTTCTCACATGTCTCTCAGTCACTTTCCCCACAGCGCCTCACACTGAGATCACGGAGAAGGGTGAGATCGTGTATTCTGAAGTCAACCGGGAGAACGTACGCAAACTGGAAGCTTATGTTGAGGAGATGGCGAGCGCCGACCAGATTTCTGGTACGGTCAATATCCAAAAGATCCAGGATGACGTTGTCAAACTCTGGAACGTTGTCAAATCTCAGCCAGAGATCAGCGAGGAGCAGAAGAGTCGCATCAAGGCTCTCTATGATGGTGTGGTCCGTTCGCTGCGCAAGGCTCCCGACAACCGCCCGCGCCCCGGTGTCCCTCGTAGCCGTCGCTCCTCGTCTCAGTTCTTGCGACCTCAAATTTCTAACATCGCCTCTGTGTCTGCGGACAAAATTCCTCTCCTTCATCTCAAGCGTCGCGTCGGTACCCAGTGGGAGTACAGCTCTAATCTGACGGGTGTATACTTCGATGTCCTTCACGAAATTGCCACGTCTGGCACTACTTTCAAAGATAAGAATGCTCTCATTACTGGTGTCGGCAAGGGATCAATTGGCGTCGAGATCCTCAAGGGTCTTCTATCAGGCGGTGCTCATGTTGTCATCTCCACTTCCCGATATAGCCGCGCCACAGTCGAGTACTACCAAGGGGTTTTCCAGCGCTTTGGCAGTCGCGGTTCTGCTCTTACCGTTGTTCCTTTTAATCAAGGCTCCAAACAAGACGTGGAGGCACTTGTCGACTACATCTACACGACTTTGGGCCTCGATCTCGACTATATTATCCCTTTTGCTGCCGTTCCCGAAAATGGCCGGGAGATCGATGGTCTCGATGATAAGTCTGAGCTCGCGCATCGGATCATGCTTGTGAACCTTCTGCGACTCCTTGGTGCCATCAAGACTAAGAAGGCAAGCCGTCAAATTGTAACCCGGCCGACGCAAGTTGTCCTTCCATTGTCGCCTAATCATGGTCTCTTCGGCAATGACGGTCTCTACTCCGAATCCAAGATCTCCCTTGAAACGCTTTTCAACCGTTGGTCCTCAGAAAGCTGGGGCGAGTACCTTTGCCTTGTAGGAGCTGTCATCGGGTGAGTCGATCTTCGCCCCCCCCTGGGCCTGCGATACTGAATTCCATCATTTCTCAGTTGGACTCGCGGTACCGGTCTCATGAACCAATCTAACATGATCGCCCAAGAAATCGAGACGCACGGCGTTCGCACTTTCTCTGCCAAGGAGATGGCCTTCAACATCCTTGGGCTCATGCACCCGATATTATTCAGTATTACTCAAGTCGAACCGGTCTGGGGTGATTTGAGTGGTGGCTTCGACCGAATCGCAGACCTGGCTGACATGACAAGCCGCATCCACGTCAGCATCAACAAAAAGGCAGAGCTCCGACGTGCTATTGCTCGCGACAACGCTGCCGAGTTCAAGATCATCAACGGTGCCGAGGCTGAGCGCGTTCTTCAGACTGTCAAAATCACCCCCCGTGCCAACTTCCGCTTCGAATTTCCCGAACTTCCTGATGCACATACTCTCGAATCACATGCTCAGTTACGCGACGTCATTGACCTCGATAAGGTCATCGTTATCTCCGGTTTCGGTGAGGTCGGGCCATGGGGGTCTTCTCGCACACGATGGGAGATGGAGGCGAAGGGTCGTTTGACACTCGAGGGTTGCATCGAGATGGCATGGATGATGGGCTATATCAAGCATTTCGATGGTCGTCTCAAGGATGGTACTCTCCACGTCGGCTGGGTTGACGCGAAGACGGGCGAGCCTGTCGATGACAAGGATGTTCGGGGGAGGTATGAGAATGAAATCATGAACCATGCCGGCGTGCGCTTTATTGGTGAGCCTTTTTAAGTGTCGGCTCTTCCATATCTGACAATGCCCATCAGAACCCGAACTGTTCCGTGGTTACGATCCCAAGCACAAGATCTTCAACTCGGAAGTCGAACTAATTCATGACCTGGAGCCGTTCGAGGTCACCGATTCAGACTCTGAGAGATTCAAGAAGGAGCATGGGGATAATTGTGATATCTGGGCTGGCGAGGGTGGCCAATGGTACGTCAAACTGAAGAAGGGCGCTCGCGTCTATATCCCGAAGGCAGTTTCCTACAACCGTCTGGTGGCCGGCCAACTCCCCACCGGGTGGAATGCTATACGTTATGGCATTCCCGAGGACATTATCGCACGCACTGATCGCGTTTCGCTCTGGTCTCTCGTGGCCACTGCTGAGGCTCTCAACCATGCTGGTATTACTGACCCATATGAACTTTACCAACATATGCATCCTTCTGAAGTCGGAACCTCTCTGGGCTCCGGTATGGGGGGTATGCACAGCTTGGCCCAAATGTTTAAGGAGCGCCGTGATGAGAAGGATGTCCAAAGCGACATCCTGCAGGAGACGTGGGTGTTTCTTTTCTTCCGCTTTGTACTTTTTCTAACGCGATATTGGTCAGTTTCATCAATACCACCGCAGGGTGGATCAACCTGTTATTGATGTCGTCAAGCGGACCGGTCAAGATCCCAGTTGGCGCTTGGTGAGCAGTGCAGTTCGCCCTGACTTATAGACCACTGATGAACAACCTTGCAGCGCAACGGCTCTTCAGTCTATGGAGATTGCCTGCGATACTATTCTTTCTGGCAAGGCGAAGGTCATGGTTGCCGGTGGCTTTGACGACCTCTGTGAGGAGGGCTCCTACGAATTCGGCAATATGAAGGCGACTAGTAACTCGGAGACTGAGCTTGCGATGGGCCGTGAGCCTACGGAGATGTCTCGGCCAACTACAACGACTCGCGCTGGGGTGCGTTTGCATCGCACTTGCTGGAGTTGCCATTTGCTAATCAATTGGATGGTAGTTTATGGAGTCTCAAGGCGTCGGTGTACACATCGTTATGTCGGCCAAGACAGCTCTTGAGCTTGGTTGTCCAATTCGTGGCATCCTCGCCTTCACGTCCACATCGACGTGAGTTTACCCTTCCCCTTACCGATCTGCCGAGCTCAGTTGTTTGTAGTGACAAAGCTGGTCGCTCTATCCCTGCCCCTGGCCGTGGTGCTCTTAGTATTGCGCGGGAAGTTCACTCCAAACACCCATCTCCCCTCCTCGATATTGGCTACCGTGCTCGTCAGGTTTCCTTCCGCCGCAAGCAGATTGGAGACTGGCTTTCCTTCGAGCAAGAACAACTCAAAGAGGAAATAGAGCGCCGCAAGACCAAGGGTCAAACCGTTGATCCCGATTTCTTTGCCAGCCGCGTCGCTGACCTCGAGGCCGATGCCTATCGTCAGGAGAAGGATGTGCTCGCCACCTATGGTATGCTTATGCAAAATTCCGAAGGTGCCGATCCTCGTATCGCCCCCCTCCGTCGCGCACTCGCCGTGTGGGGCCTTACGGCAGACGACATTGGCGTTCTTTCTATCCACGGTACCAGCACACAAGCGAACGAGAAGAACGAGACGTATATGTGGAATACGATATTGAAGACACTTGACCGTACTGCTGGCAATGCTGTCCCTATTATGGCACAGAAGAGTCTGCTAGGCCACTCGAAAGGA
>QFDX01000827.1:0-10152 GCA_003315875.1 Lactifluus piperatus
GGGTATGGGTATGGGTTACAACTTTCATACCCCATGGGTTACCCCGCTATTGCCTAGTCCCTTCTGTCTTGAGGGGGTTCTTTGGGGTTAAGTGACCCCAAGGAAGCAGTGCGAGGACCACGGCCGCGACAGCACCAGCACGAAGACGGCAGCAGCAGTACTAGTTGATAAACTGTACAATGTCGGGATCAAGAAGCGGGTGATGCTGATCCCGCTGAACAAGATCCATGCATTCGAGCTCTCTGCCGAGGTACATCTTCCCACTCCGACGCCCCCATCACCACCACCAACAACCTTACAGTACAGAAACTGCAACACGCAAATCACCTGGCACCATGCCGCCTCACACTCGTCAGCTACCCAGACGGACATCAGCAAATCCGGGGTTTGCTTTTACTAGCTTGTAATAGGTCTCCTTTCTTGTAACAAGATGTAGCATGCCATAGTGTTGTAACATGCCATAGCACTGTAGCATTGTAATGCCATAGCACTGTAATGTGCCATAATGTTGTAACATGCCATAGCACTGTAGCATTGTAATGCCATAGCACTGTAATATGTGCCATAATGTTGTAACATGCCATAGCACTGTAGCATTGTAATGCCATAGCACTGTAATATGTGCCATAATGTTGTAACATGCCATAGCACTGTAGCATTGTAATGCCATAACACTGTAATGTGCCATAATGTTGTAACATGCCATAGCACTGTAGCATTGTAATGCCATAGCACTGTAATATGTGCCATAATGTTGTAACATGCCATAGCACATCAGCAAACCCATATTTCGGGTCATAGATGTGAGGTAATTTCATAGTTCCCATAGTGTGTCATAGCTCGCTTAGCAACCCATAGCAACCCATAGCAACCCGGCAATTTCATAATTTCTCATAGCATGCTTAGCGAGCCATAATGCCCGGCCCATTTCATAGTTTATTATAGTGTCTCATAGCACTCATAGCTGCTGTCCCTCGCAGTATATAATGAATAATGATTATTTATGTAAATAAGATACAGCCTATGCTACATGTCCGTGGTGGTGGTGTCATTATCCCCCCTCTCATTGTCATGGTTGTTGCCGTCGCTGTCCCCATGCTCTCGCGTCACTGCCGCTGTCCTCACAGTTCTCGCGTTGCTGCCGCTGTCCTCACGGTTCTCGCGTTGCTGCCGCTTTCCTCACAGTTCTCACATTGCTGCCGTTGCTGTCCTTGCGGCTCTCGCGTTGCTGTCCTCGCTGTCCTTGTGGCCCTCGCATCGCTCTCCTCGTGGCCCTCACATCACTCACGGCCCTCGCGGCGCTCACGTCACTGTCCTTGCGGCTCTCACGTTGCTGTCCTCGCTGTCCTAGTGGCCCACGCGTCGGTCTCCTCATGGCCCTCGCGTCGGTCTCCTTGTGGCCCTCGCATCGGTCTCCTTGTGGCCCTCACATCACTCGCGGCCCTCGCGGCGCTCACGTCGCTGTCCTTGCAGCTCTCGCGTTGCTGTCCTCGCTGTCCTCGCTGCCCTAGAGGCCCTCGCGTCGGTCTCCTTGTGGCCCTCGCATTGGTCTCCTCATGGCCCTCGCATTGGTCTCCTCGTGGCCCTCGCATCGGTCTCCTCGTGGCCCTCGCATCGGTCTCCTCGTGGCCCTCGCATCAATCTCCTCGTGGCCCTCGCGTCGGTCTCCTTGTGGCTCTCACATCACTCGCAGCCCTCGCGGCGCTCACGTCGCTGTCCTTGCGGCTCTCGCGTTGCTGTCCTCGCTGTCCTTGTGGCCCTTGCGTCGCTCTCCTCATCGCATCGCAGTCCTCGCAATCACCACGTCGCAGCCCTCACGGTCATCATGTCATGTCCTCACAGTCCTCGCGTCGTGGTCCTGCATCATTGAAAACATTCCCTTCATCGAGATGAGCAACTAAAACATGATCCTATCAAGGCGTCAATTTGGGAAACAGTCTTATAAGTGAGAGATCTCACCTCTCCCATCTGCACCCTCATTTCCAAAGACCTCGGGTGAAAATGTGGCGAAGACCTCCTGTGTAGTGGCACCTCGTCCGGTGGTGGTGGTGGTCGCGTCGGCGCTGGTGGCATCCCGGTCTTACCAAACTCGGAGCCCCTGTTGCACAGTGGCAAGCAATGGCTTGCCATCTGGTCCACAGGGGCTGCAAAGAGTGGTGGGATTACCCCCCTCTCACAAGAATGCAAGAGTGAGGGGGGAGGGGACCAGGCCGGTAGAGAAGGACCACTTCGCATCGAGAGCGACGTGCAAGGGTGGCGGGCGGTGGGCGGGCAGGTGGTCGCGGGTGGTGGGCTTCCGCTGGTGGGGGGCTGTCCCGATGCTGCTCCATGATTCTGGTGTTGTAAGCTAGAATAGGTGGAGATGTGGTAGGGACATACCTGGCAGGCATCCCTATGCAGTCTCCTAGGCACAAATGTAAGCCCCGCATCTGTTTCGACAGGTAGGAGGGTCGGGGGTAAGAAGCGGATGATGATGATGAATCTCAGGCGTAACTGCGATGTACCGGGCGAATTTTTCGATCTGTAAAAAAAAGCCACGGATGAAGAAGGACGGGGAGGGTAAAGAAAAAAAATCGTTACCTTGTATATTCGCGTGCGAATGTAAGGGCGCACGATAAATTTGACGTGCTCGACTTCGGTCTGGACGAGCATGATACGCACGCGCTCTGCCTCGCACGAGTCGGGGTCTCCGCGTAGCACCTGCACAGCATCCGTCTATGAAGTAAAAAATGGTTTTTAGTAAAATAAAAAAGAGAGAGGGATTGTGAGGGTGACCTTGACACACCTGTCTGCGAATGTGGTTGAGGAGCGCACCAAGCACCTCGGCTTGTACGGGGAGTATATCGGGCGCGTGTCACTCGTTGAGCCGGTGTCGCATGAGCTGCTGGATAAGCGTCTCGATCTTGGGGAACGGCGGCGCGGTGTCAAAGTCGAGCGTGGTGGGGGCCCAACAAAAACCGCGTCCGCAATCACGGCGGTTGTCATAGATGACAAGAATTGCGCCGCCTGCCATAGGGAAATCGCCATCATCGTGGTTTGTGTTACAAAAAACCTGCAGCCTAGAATTGTTAGTGAACTTACATAAGAATAAAAGGGATATTTTTCTCTAAGTCGACAGTCGACAGTCGAACTTCCGCATCAATGTGTCACGTGTCAATGTTTGACCCTGTTTGGATGGCTCTCGCGGTTGACTTTGGAAACTTGGAAACTACGGCTTATGGCGAAAGATAGTGACCTTGAGTGACCCTTGCCATGTCACAAGTGACACAGTGACGGATCATTATTCCCACCCTCGTTGTTGTGGCGGCTCCTAATTGGCTCGGCTCCTAATTTCTGGCTCAAGCCGCGCGCTACCTGGGCTCAGCCACGCGCGGCTTCAAACCATATTGAGCCAGCTTTGTCGTCTGCCCTTTCCACTTTCCACTTTCCGCCTTTTGCTCCTTGATCACCGTCTCACCCCCTCACCTCCACCTCCCACCCTCACTGGGGCCAAACAAAAAAAAGGCCCAAGAGACACCATTGATGTCTCTTGGGCCACAGGTTTTTCTTTTTTCTTTTTTCTTTGATTTTCGCTTTACTGACAAACTTCTTTTAGTGGTGCTCCCAGTTCTCTCCTGCAGTGACCACTGCTGCTCCCTGCTTCAGCACACAACACTAGATGACTGGGAGGTGACGAGGACAAGGGAAACAAAACAAAAAAAAAGGTCCAAGAGATGTCGACGGCGTCTTTTGGACCACAGGTATATTTTGTTTCATTCTCATTTACTAACAAACTTCTTAGGTACAACGGGATGAGGGGAGGGGACGATGACAAACCCCAAACAGCATCCCTAATGGCCGCCGTGAGATCTCTATCCCGGCCCCGACGACCACGCAATGTCGCACCTACCCCTGCCACCTCCGAGACAGCGCCCACCCCCCGTGAGCAATTGCTTGTGGGGTGGTGGATCCCCTACCCTGCCACTTCCGAGGTGCCACCCACCTGCGAGCCACTGCTCGTGGGTGCGCCCTCTTTTGTGTCATGGGGTGCTGCTGCTGCTCCCTGCGTCAACAGGGGCAGGGGATGACCATGATGCGACCATGACCACAACCATGACGGCCACGACACAACCACGACTGAGTGGGATGGGGGTGACGCACAGGGTAAGCATATGAGTCATCCTAACCCGCCACCTCATCACTGACCTCCTGGCCCTCCTCGAACGTTCACTCGCAGAACCTGACCACATCCAACCTGGTGGTGTCGCAGCCCTGCGTTCGGCCTAGGCGGCTGTCTCGACAGTATCCTCGTTCATGGGCTACGCCGTCCGGATGCAGCAGCACCGTGCACATGCCCTGCCCAAGGTCGCTCGTTCCACAATGGCCGATTCGTGAAGAACCTCCACGCGTGTGCCAAGGCCGTCTGGCATCGACGTCCTCGAGGCCATGGTGACGGACCTGATTGAGTGCCCCTGGCGTAAAGGTGCGCAGTGACAGGCAACATTGCACTGATCTCACGGGAGAGCGACAGCCTCCACAAGTTTGCCACGGAGCTCAAGACAGGTGACACCGATGTGCATAACCCCTCTCTACCCCTACCCCTACTCATCATCCTTTTCTTTTGCAGGCAGCTGCGTTCATGCCATGCCCCACGCTGGTGATTGTGCGGAGAGCTTTGGAGCTTGTACTCAGGTTTGTTCCTCTTGTTTTAATCCTGTATATTGTCTCACCTGATCCGGGGTCTCACGGTATCCCTACACAGGAAAACATTTCCGCCAAAGTAGGGCTCATACTATCATTTTCCCTCTTTTTGATTTGGGGTGCTCATCTTCCTGTCGTGAGTCCTCTCTATGCCACAACTTTGCTGGATTCGGTTCACGCCACGCCACGCCACGCCACGCCTGTAATGACCACCACGCAGCACCTGCGATTACATGCCGCGCCCGTGATGGCAACCACAACCACGCCGCGCCCGCCAGCACCACTCCCACGCCACTCCCACGACCATCATCACGCCGCGCCCCGAACTACCACCATGTCACGCCTGCAACAGCCACCACGCGACGCCTGCGATGCCACGACCAGCGCTGCGACCCCCTGTTTAGGGTGGGAGAGAGAGCGATGCGAGAGCGAGGGGGACAGCGAGAGCGAGGGGGGATGGCGAGAGCGAGGGGGGAAAGTGAGAGCGAGGGGAGACGGTGAGAGCGAGGGGGGACAGCAAGAGCGAGGGGGGCAGCGAGATAACCACGTACATAATTTGTAATTCCATTACTATAATATATTTTCTTTCTCCCATTTCGAAATCTGTGTGAAAATGGAAATTTATATGTTGGAAAAAGAAAAACATTGAAGGTGCAAATATGGTACAATATATAGATTGGCCTATACTACCTAATGCTATGTAGTGCTACATACATTATAAAATGCCAGTGACATTACAGAGCACTCCAGAGAGTGACCGAAATTACAATATGTCAATGAAATTACAAAATGCCAATGACATTACAGAGTGCCAATGACATTACAGAGCACTCCATAAATGTGACTGAAATTACAGAGTAGTATGCAATAATAGACCCATGTTACAGCATTACAGCGCTATGGAGTACTCTGGAGCACTCTGTAATAAGACCCAAGATTGCTGATGTGGTATTGTCTATTCTATTGTTGTCACATCATCCTCACTGTCTTGCTGTGGTTGTGTTGTCCTCGCTGTGGTCGCTATGCTCTTGTCGTCCTTGCTGTGCTCGCATTGTCATCATTGTCCTTGCTGTCATTGTGTCATCATCATTGGGGCTGGGGTGGGGGATTCACCTGGCAGTGTCATTGTGGCCTGGTCCTCGTGGCCACATCCTCACTGTTGTCCTCGACGCTGCGTCCTTGTCCTCATCCTCCTCCTTGTCCTTGTCGCATCCTTGTCCTTGTCGCATCCTTGTCCTTGTCGCATCCTTGTCCTTGTTGCATCCTCGTCCTTGTCACATCCTCATCCTTGTCGCATCCTTGTCCTTGTCGCATCCTTGTCCTTGTTGCATCCTTGTCCTTGTTGCATCCTTGTCCTTGTTGCATCCTTGTCCTTGTCACATCCTCATCCTTGTCACATCCTCATCCTTGTCGCATCCTCATCCTCATCGCCCTCGTTGCATCCTCATCCCCATCCTTGTGTTCCTACGTCCTCACCATTGTCCTCAATGCTGCGTCCTGGTCCTCACCATCCTTGTCACACCCTGTTCCTACCCCCACAAGCAGTTGCTTGTGGCGGCAGTCCAGGTGCTGTTTATGCATCAGGAAAACGTCACACTTCTTAATTTGGTCTTGAGGTACTTTAAATGGTTCTAAGGTGGGTCTAGGGTACTTGACATAGCTTAATTTCGCCTTAGGAATTTTTGACTTAGAATTGCCTTACCATATCCTTAACACACTTAAAGTTAGGGTCGTGCTAAGCCAGATTTTAAGGACATCTAAGTCTACAGATGTCAAAGAACTTTAAGACCATTTAAGTACTCAAAGAAGTACTTCCAAGCAGCTCTCAAGCAGCCTTCAAGCTTGTTTAAGTTTACATCAAGCTCATTAATTTGCACTACAAAAAATGAATTTTCCAGACAGTTTCAAGTTAATCAAATTTCTATTAAATGACTGAACTACTCTACATAATATAGTATGAACAATAATCTACACCCTACAGCCATGGTCCTCATCATCATCACATGGTGGTGGTGGTCACAGGGTGGTGGTCATTGTGGTGGTGGAGGAGGAGGTGGAGGAGGTGGAGGTGGTGGTGGTGGAGGTGGAGGAGGTGGAGGATGTCGACGTGGTCGATGCGGTCGATGTGGATGTCGTGATGGTGGTGGTAGAGATGTCGTGGTGGATGTTCCACCTCTTCCTGGTCCACTTCTACCTCTCTGCTCAGTGGCCTCTTCACCAGATGATAACTTTGACTCACTGTAGCACTCAGAGTCGCTTGTGAAAGTAGTGTGCTGAATGTCATGCTCAAGCAGGCACCTGGGCTTGGATGGTACTTCGATAGTGCATGGCGACCTTCTGGCATGAGACTGTCGAAGCCTGTGATGGGGGCGCGTTGCGAGTCAAGAGAGGGATGAGGGACTGGAAACAGAGATGTAGACATACCTATTAACCACTTTGGGAAGACGGGCTGGACGTGGACATCGTGATGGTGGTGGTGGACATTGTGGACATGGTGGACGTGTTGGTGGTGGTGTTGGTGGTGGTGGTCGCTGTTGCATCATTGTTGTCATTGTCGTTGCTCGCGGTGGCGTCATCATGGCCCCAAGCCAAAGGCACAGGTACCCTATGTGGGCCTCCTAGTACTTCATCTCTGAACCCCAAACATCCCCTCACATCCCATTTGGATGGGGAGGAGGGGGTATATAAAAAATAACTAAAACAAATGTTAGTAAAAAGATTAAAAAAAAATACGCACCAGGAGTTTGAGGCCAGAGGGTGATGCAGTGAGGTGATGGTGGTGGGAGTTGACACGTTGATGTGTTGAAAGTGCAACAAGTTGAACCAAAAGTCAACCGTGGGAGTTCCAACTTGGACACAATTTGATGTGTCAATGCATCAACTTTCGAAGTTCGCCTTCTCTTGCTCACCTTTTCCTTATGTAAAGTGAACAAACAAGCTTTTTTTTTTCTAAGTAGGTTGCCTCCCTCCCATCGAAAGGGACGCGAGGCTTCTTTGTGCATAGGAGACTGCATAGGGATCCTTCCAGGTACGCCCCTAGCCCTCCCTCCCTCTGCCCATTCCAGCTAACACCAATCTTGAGGCAGCTATGACACATGGAGCGGTATCGGGACAGCAGCCCCCCACTAGCAAATGGCCACCACCACACCACTGCCCGCCCGCCCCTCTTGCGCATCAATCTTGATGCAAAGAGGGGTGTCTTACACCACCTGGTCACCTCCTCCCTCCCTCCCACTTGCTCCTCCCTCCCTCCCTCCCTCCCTCCCTCCATCCTTCCATCCATCCTCCCTCCCTCCATCCATCCATCCTCCCTCCCTCTGTCCATCCATCCTCCCTCCCTCCCTCCTCCCTCCTCGCCTCTTGCCCCTAGTGTGATGGGTACAAGGGCTGCAAGTACCATGGCATAAGGGGCATGAAATGTGACAGCAGGACCAACAATTACATCATCCCTTACACAAGGTTACAAGACATTGTGCCACAAGCCTGTCAAAGTTTTGCCTACATATGATTCTACTACCAAAATGACAGAAAATTAGCAGGGCCCTTTGAGTGTTACAATTGAGGACTTAATCAATGCTATATCAAAGACCCAACTGCAAGATTATCACATTTCAAACCAGCCAGTTAAGATATAATTAAGTGTTTTGTTTCCAATGTATCTGCAAACTTCTAATAGATAGCAAAGTTTATGGGGTGCACATTTTCTGGCTTTTCATATTTATTTTTTAACACCCCATAAAGATCTTGCCCTTCCAAGGCTGACAGGGATCTAGATAAAAAAACAAAAGTGGCTACTAGCTAGTCTTGTCAGGTAGGTCACAAAGTATGTAAATGTTGCAAAGGCAAATATTTGTAAGCATTAGACCCTAATGTTTCATGGTTACTACTAACTATGTGCATTAACAAGTTCTGACTAACTTATCCCTCTAAGATGCTACTGAAAAGCCTCTGAAGTTATCTGATGAGCCTGATAAACCATATTTCTGGATCCATGACTGGATTGTTGCTGAAGAAGGTGATGAACAAGGTATAGAAAGATGTATTACAACAGACATTGAGGGTTATCCCTTACATCAGCAAAAAGGGAAAAAAACTTAGTGGGCTTAGGTTACTTATTCCACAAATAAGCCCAGTAAGCCTTGTAAGCCACTTATTTTGGGCTTAGTGAGATAACAAACAAACATCTCTAAGTTCATCATAAGTACACTAAGTTGTTTCAAATGGGCTAAGCAGTCTAAGCCAGATAAGTAATAGGATGTACTGTGTAAGTCAGGTAAGTAGCAAAACATGCAATAATAGTCAACATCGGTAAACCTCAAACTTCCCACACAGTATACATAGAGGAATGAATGATCATTTTATCTAAATAAAATACAGGCTATGCTACGTTGTGGTTATAGTGCGGTCCTCATGTCACTGTCCTCCTCACTGTCCTCGCATCGCTCCTCACTGTCCTCGCGTTGCTGTCCTCGCGTTGCTGTCCTCGCGTTGCTGTCCTCGCGTTGCTGTCCTCGCGTCACTGTCCTCGCGTTGCTGTCCTCGCGTCACCTCGCATTGCTGTCCTCGGGTTGGGTCGGGTTGCTGTCCTCACATCGCCTCGTGTCGCTGTCCTCGCGTCACCTCGCATCGCTGTCCTCACATCACCCTTGCATCGCTGTCCTTGCATCGCATCGCGTCGCTGTCCTCGGGTCGGGTCAGGTCGCTGTCCTCACGTCGCCTCATGTCACTGTCCTCACGTCACCTCGCGTCGCTGTCCTCGCGTCACCTCGCGTCGCTGTCCTCACATCACCCTCGCGTTGCAGTCCTCGCATCACCTCACGTCACAGTCCTCGCATTGCCTCGTGTCGCTGTCCTTGCATCGCCTCGCGTTGCTGTCTCGCGTTGCCTCGCGTCGATGTCCTCCTCGCTGTCCTCGTGTCGCCGTCCTCCTCACTGTCCTGGTGTCATTGTCCTCCTCGCTGTCCTCCTTGCTGTCCTCGTGTCGCTGTCCTCCTCGCAGTCCTTGCGTCACTGTCTTCGCGTTGCTGTCCTCACGGTCCTCGCATCGTAGTCCTCGCAGTGTAGCATTGGTATTGTCGTCACAGTTATCGTGTTGCGGTCCTCGCGGTCCTCGCATCGTGGTCCTTGCAGCCATCACATCACGGTTGCTGTGTAGTGGTGGTGGTCACGTCAGCGCTGGTGGCATCGGTCCTACCAAACTCGGAGCCCCTGTTGCACAGTGGTGAGCAACGGCTCACCTTCTGGCTCACAGGGGCTTCCTGAATATGGTAGGGGCGAGAGGCGAGGAGAGGAGGGAGGCAGGAGGAGGGAGGCGGGAGGCAGGCGGGAGGCAGGCGGGAGGCAGGCAGGAGGCAGGCAGGAGGCAGGCAGGAGGCAGGCAGGAGGCAGGCAGGAGGCAGGCGGGAGGCAGGAGGCAGGCGGGAGGCAGGAGGCAGGAGGCAGGAGGCAGGAGGCAGGAGGGAGGCAGGAGGC
>QFDX01000832.1:0-18701 GCA_003315875.1 Lactifluus piperatus
TTTGGAATATGTTTACAATAAGATCAACATAAAATTTCACATATCATTGGACAATGCCCACAGTGAGTATGCTCTGCTGCACATAACAATTCGTCACCACTGAATAGAATTGCCGGTGCTTTACGTCTATGATGATCCCCACTGGCCGCCCGCCGGTTGTTTCACATTCGACGTTCGTCACTTTATATGCTACCGTTTGCCGCCATCGTGACTTGCGCGCTTATCGTCCATATCTGGTCAGTCCTCGTGGGAGGATTTCTTGCTATTCGAGGCTGTACGCAAACCGGGAGAACCATCGATCATCGCCAACCAAATCCCTGCAGTGTGCCCCAGCTCCTCCATAGAGACACAATGTCTCACAATCCTTTCTCGACCGCCTCAGGTCCTTCTAATTTCCGATCCATTTTCGATGCTGCCTTGAAGGACTATGAAAAGAAGACAAAGAAGAACCTCCTCGCCCATCAGCTCACAGTCCAGCTCCAAGATTGTGACTCTCCTAGCGCTATCCTCGACATACTTAACAACCAATACAACATTCAACAATTCATTCAATCGCAGAGCGATGGCCAGAGATCAAAGCAGTGGCTCAATGCCACTGTTACTGTCCTGTGTGCATTTTCGGCTGCCCTAGGCGAGGGTGTTGGCATGGTAAATCCACAAAATTCGTCTTGTCGAGGATATACGACTAACAGTCAGACCCGAGGTGTTCTCTCCATCAAAAGTTGTATTTGCGGGAATCGGGGTTTTCCTCATGGTGCGCAATTCCTTTGATCGGCGCAGATAGATCTGACCACCAAGACGTTAGGCGGCAAAGGATGTTGGCGCGAGTCAGGATGCACTCATTGGTATCTTCGACCGAATTGAAGCCTTCTTCGAGCATCTCAAGACCTATGTTAAAGTGCGACTGACTGAACTGATGAAGAACTTAATTGTAAAGATAATGGTGGAGGTTCTTGGAATTCTGGCTATCGCGACAAAGGAAATGAGGCAAGGATTTGGGAGTGAGTCGATCTGTACGCGGAGTTGTCACTCAGCTGATCGTTCTCAGAAAAGTTCCTGAAGAAGCTGATTGGAAGGACGGACATCGAAGATGCGTTGAAAAGGCTGGAGAAACTGTCAAACGATGAAGCTCTGACTGCGACTGTACAAGTTTTGGAAGCTACAGAGCAGATCGCCGATGGTGCGTAACGCGTACTCGGTCTGGTCTCCGCCGCCATCCTTATCGTTCACTCTGAAAGGTGTAAGAGAAGCAACGCAAAAGATCGACAATGGCCTCAGTGAATTAAAACGCTGGCTAGAGTCTCAAAATACCACAGAAGACCAGCTACGTGAGACATTTCAAGCATGGCTGTGTCCTCCAGATCCTTCGATAAATTATAACACTGCCCGGGATGCTTATCACGATGGCACAGCCTCTTGGTTCACTCAAACTAATATCTTCGAAGATTGGAAGATGTCAGGTTCTGAATCGTTCTTATGGATTCACGGAAAACGTATATTTCTTCCTTGTTCATCCTCTTTCACTTTTGCTGATTACTGCTCCCTGGCTCGATAGCCGGATCGGGTAAAAGCATCCTTAGGTCCGTAGCCATCCAACTAATTATAATCTGTTCACCTCATATCGTAACAAGCTCTGCGATAATCCACGATGTCAAGCGAGCATCAACCCCCAAGCCTTCCTATGTCACCTACTTCTTCTTCGACTTTAAGGACTCATCAAAGCAGGATATTCGTGCTTTACAATCATCTCTCCTCATGCAGCTGTGTGCTCAATCCGATCGTTGCCTCAAACCTCTCTTCGACTTGTATTCTACACACGATCGTGGCAAGCAGCAGCCCAGCGAGGGTGCACTTTCACAATGTCTCAAATGTATGCTTTCGGCTCTGGGACAAGACGAGATCTTTCTCATAATCGATGCTCTTGACGAATGCCCCGATATCTCCAAGTCAATTGGCGTACCATCTCCGCGTCAGAAAGTATTGGAGTTTGTGAAGGAACTGGTCAAACTTCGCCTTCCGAACTTGCATGTTTGTGCAACAAGTCGCTACGAGTTTGATATCAAAGCTTCTCTGGAACGATTCGCATGTTTCAAGGTGTCTTTGCACGACCAAGTCGGCCAGAAGCAAGATATTGCTGAATACATCCGCTCGGTGGTCTATTCAGACAATGAGCCGGTAATGGAAAAGTGGAGGCAAGATATTAAAGACCTGGTTGTCAAGACGCTCTCTGAGAAAGCGGACGGAATGTACGAGTGCCGCTCTATGCTCATAACAGGTTTTCTCACGATCACGCAGGTTTCGCTGGGTTGTGTGTCAGCTGGAAACCCTGCGGAAATGTCTTTCACGGAATGTTGCGCAAGTGCTCAACAAATTACCGAAATCCTTGGACGAAACATATGAGAGAGTACTGAGGGGAATCGATGAATCGAACCAAGGAGACGTCTATCGTCTATTGCAATGCCTCGTTGTGTCTATCCGGCCGCTTCGGGTCGAGGAGCTGGCGGAGGTTCTTGCGGTTGAGGTGGACGACAGTGATGGTATCCCAAAGTTGAACCCCGAGTGGCGGTGGGAGGACCAAGAAGAGTCACTTCAGGTAGCATGCTCGAGTTTGATTGCGATTGTCGAAACAGGAATTTCACGGGTTGTGCAATTCTCACACTTCTCGGTTAAAGAGTTCCTGACCTCGCCTCGCCTCGCCTCGCCTCGTCAAGTTGTGATATCTCGTGCTATCATATTTCCCTGGAGCCCGCTCACATCATCCTCGCGCAAACATGCTTAGGTGTCCTGCTACGCTTGCATGTGGACGACCACGATAATCAGAATGGTACCGAGGATGAGGATGACACTGAGGACCAAGAGAAATCCAAGGACAGGGATGATGACTTTGAGGGCCAAGACACGATCGACGACCATGATGGCATCGACGACCACGATAATGTTGAGGACCACGATAGCATTTACATCCATGATAGCATCGAGGACAGGCTTCCATTGGCTGATTATGCCGCTCGACACTGGATCACCCATGCACAATTCAAGAATGTGTCACCCCACATAAGGAAGGGGATGGAACTTCTCTTCGACCCCAACAAGCCACATTTTTTGACATGGCACCGATTGCATGACATAGACACAATTCCCGGATCCGGTTGCTTTTCTTCAAACTTCACAGGTGGTCCCACGGACTCAGACTTCACCCCCCTATATTGTGCCGCACTCTGTGGACTTCATGACCTCGCAGAACACCTCATTGTCAACCACCTACAAGATGTGAATGCCCGTGGAGGTCATTATTTCACGCCTTTGATGGCAGCATTGGGGAAGAAGCATTTCCGATTGGCGGAATTACTCTATAAACATGGTGCAGCTGTGTATGTTCGAAACGATGTCCAAACGACTCTACTCCACGATGCATCGTTCCATGGAGAGGTTGAGGTGATGCAGTGGCTGATTGGCCATGATCTAGATATGAAACACGCCAGCGATGAATCTGGCTATACTGCACTGCATGATGCAGCACAGGGGGGTCAACTCGAAGCGGCTCGTCTACTACTGCAACACAAAGTAGACATCGAAGCTCACATGAAAAACGGCTACACCCCATTACACAAGGCATCAGAATTTGGGCGCCATAATGTCGCTCGTCTATTGCTGAGCCATGGTGCAAATATTAATGCGCGGACTGTGGATGACTCGACTCCGTTACATGTGGCTTCAAGCCCTTACAAGTACTACGAGGCCGAAGTAATACGCGAGGGGAAATTGGCTGTTGCACGCCTATTACTCGAGCACGGGGCGGATGTAGGGGCGAAAGACAACATGGGAAGGACGGCATTCCAGGTTGCGAATCAAGACCATGAGGAGATGGTCAAGCTGCTGTCAGAGCACATTGCCAACTGAGAATGTATTCTCCAAGAATAGGAACTTGTCGTTTAGTTGCTCGCTGTCGTTTTCTGTACTACTACGCTACAGTACTTTACGTGTATATGCCATTCATGTGGACCCGTTGGCTCACGAAGCCATTTAGCCTCAGGATTCCACACGATTGCGAACCAGCTCAGAATATGCGACCGAAACAGAGAAGCAGGACTCGGACTCGGATGCGTAGCAGAGACAAGTAGCTTGGACAAAATCAAACACCCGAGGACTAGGGTACTGTATAAACCAAGTGATCAAGAAGCACGTGCGTACCGAAGCGAAAGCGCAGCTTGATAACTCTGATAGTGCCCAAACGTCCATGGTAGGAAAGAATTGTTGTGATGTGGGAAATTCTGCACAGATGATACACCCAGGCAACTCGCCCGTTTCTAAGAAATTCTCCATGGTTTACAAGTAATCTCAGAATAGCGAGTAAGATCCATCAACCTCAAACTACTGTAGGTCATGCATCGGTCATGTGGCATTCATATTGTATGAGTGCTTTCCCACCCAAGTCACAAATCCTATCAAACTCGTTACTCTATTGACGCGGTGGCGTTGGCTGTGAAATACGTCCTGCGGCTGCTTCTATAGGACATGTAGAGGTTTGAATTGTCCTGACTCGGACCACTGAAACATGGTCCAACCCAGTATCTGGCACTCGCAGATGAAAGTTAATTCACGCAATTAGTCAGTCAGTTAAAGATAGGTGGGCAAGGGTAAGGAAATGAGAAGCGGTATGCCTTCGATGGCGCGGCAGTCACAGTGCCGCCGCGGCGGAAGCAGTATACTGTATGCGACATGTACTGCCAAGTCCGTGAAATTATAATGTTGCATTGTCTGGGTTGGGAGGAACGGCATATATATAATAGACACATGGAACTCTGCCTCGCGTGACTAACCATATCTCGGCAGTCGCAGGAGTATCTCATTGAGCACCAGCTGAGGTTCGAGCAGGACGCATACCCCAGGTTTCAGATATCTGACTAAGCGCCGACACGGGCGGACACAGATCTGATCGGAGGCAGAACAAACACGTATCCAAACGTTCAACAAGCCGTACACTGGAAGGGCGACAATGAAGTGCAACTATCAGGGTATAACAGAGGGTTCAGGGGCGCCAGGACAAATGATGTGCGATGGTATGTCACCGAACGCAGATATCAAACGAAACGAATTTCTCAGCAAACGCGGTGCCTAGACATGAGCTACATGAGCAGTTGATCACACTGTATCGTGTCGTGTGATACTGTACATGATCATTCTCAGCTAGCGGCTGCACTTTGGTCGCATATATCCCGATGCCGGTGATCTCGGGCATGGCCCGATTATCTCCGTCGCCCCCATCGCACCCCGATTCTGCGCCTGCGACAGCTCCAGCGTCCCCACCAGATTGCAAGGAAGACTTTACGCACGCGCTCGCCCGACGAGCCCATGGCAATAGGTTAAGAGAGTAGTTAAACACAGTCGGAAAGAACCCGCCCTCAGATGTTATATGATAACAGAGAAGAGGAGCTCAGGACGCAGTTGTGGATGTCCAGAGTCAACTTGGAGGCGCACATGACAGAAGTACATAGATCATTGAGAACCGTTGCAGTACATAACCATAGATGAGCAAGAAACGTCAAAAGTCGTGGATTGCTACGGTCGGGAATGATGGATTTCGGCCGATGAAGAGGCCACGATCGAGCGCCGCCAGGAGCGGGCTCGCACGCAGTGTCAAGCAGGGACGATACGTTGGCAAGGAGGAGTGCTACGTATCGCGCATATTTGGTTTGGACCGCGAGGGTACTCGCGTATTTGATTTTATCTCTTTTGCGGCTTTATCTTATTTTATCTGTTCACTTATCTACATAGATTGCTAGAACGCGGCATCGCTGTGCCACTGCGATGCCGCCACAAACCCGCGACAGCGGGCGCCAGATCAAGCGCGATGGCGCGGGCCTAGCAGGCATCGGAGCGTCGACCGACGCCTCTACCTGATGGCCTACATACCTTTTTTCTTCGCTACTTACAGTTTCTTTTGGGCTCTTACTTTTGTCTTTCCTATTCTTTACTTAGAGACGCGTGGTGTCGACATACACCGTCCATATCCTTATGGTATGGACCAGGATCCTAGGTACATTATGAAGTAGATAAAAGGTCGGGGTAATGACCCTCGACCAGCATCCAAAAAAACTTCCTCTTCTCCTCTCTCGTGTGACGCGCGACGCGATCCTCTTCTACTTCTGCAAAATTATCCAGGGAAGTGGTTAGTTGTGCCCGGCCAATGACGACATTACGCGCCAACCCTTTGACGCTTTACCAAAACGATGTCAAAGTTAACAGCGTACCTCAACAGGTCCAGCAGAGTCTTCCGTGATGCCACCGCAAGAGGTCCGTCCTGCATTCCCCTTCGCTAATAAAAATAAAACTCCCCATGCATTGTTGGTTTTATGTTTGTAGTCCTGCAAATGCAAGGCGCCGAGCAGCCCTCACGCGCACCCCTAACGCTCTTCACGCTCAATAATCCCGAGGCGATCAAGCAGTACGCATACGGCTGCGACGCCGACGTTGGCGGCACCTCCACCGTCCACTTTGACTTTGACGACGATCCTTCCCGTGTCCCACCAAGCGTCATAAGCTCTAGCGCTAGCGCTGGGGCTGGTGATCACGACAGCGGCGGCGCTGCCCGCTTCCACGGGGTCATGCGTCTTGCCGTGCGCCCCGGCTACGAACAGCGTATCCGCGGCGGTTACGCCGGTTTTCGTAACAAGGTCCGGTGCAAACATATCGTTCGTTTTCACAAATCAGCTGCTGACCCGAAACTTCCCCTCCCCCCTCCCTTCCCCAAATTCCTTGCTTCCATGGTTGGTACTACCATTAAAAGTTTCGTCCGACGTTATTTGGCGAGCTCACGGACGACGTGTCGAATCATCGTTTCCTCGCGCTGCGCGTGCGCGTTGCGGGTCATCCGCGCACGCGCAACTCTTACTTTGTCAACATATAGACTGAAGGCCCGACGAACGACGACTTGTGGCAACACCGGCTTTACTTTACGCGCGACGACGGTGGATGGGAAGATGTATTTGTGCGTCTTGAAGGGTTTTTGATCGTTTTTTTTGGTTGACTTTGGGCTTGTTGGTGTTAATTAGATCCCGTTTGATGGATTCGTGATGACCAAGGCGGGCACGATCAATACCCAACCGGTGTCGATGCTCCGCGAGCACGTTCGTTCCGTGGGCATATCCCTCCTCGGAGGCAATGCAGGTGTAGAGGGTCCTTATGAACTCGGCATTGCCGAGATTCGCGCCGTCAATGAGGAGGATGTCACTGTACCGCCACGTACGATCACCCCACACTTGTTCTCTGGCTTACTTATATTTTTTGTTTGTTATAGTGGACAGTTCAAACCGCCAGCTACGACAAGATGCGCAGTGGGAGCGAGGGCCAATATGACTTGCGTTCGTTGTTGCTCCTCATGGTAGGTTTCCATCGCACCTGCTCATTAAGTGCTGTCGTCATCAGCGGTGTATTGTGGAAGCGGCGCACCCGAAGGGGTGGGGCTTCTGCTTCGACTAGGAGTGTTCACCTTTGCCACAAGCCAGACAAGGAAGCTCCGGCACAGTGCAGTTTAGTCATGACCGCGGTGATCGTCGACAGTCTCGGTCTTTGTCCATAGCTCCAGCGAGTCCTGTCCCCGCTCGCCACACAGTAAATAGCGAATCGTGCAGCGCACCAAGAATCCGTCCGAACAGGAGATAGGGAAACGCCCGGGCAACTTCGAGCCGGACACAACGAGAAAAAATAGGTAATGTGGGGCAGGGAGGAATAAATGACTATGGCAGAGGGATGACGCTGCCACGAGGCAAGAGAGAAGTCCTCAGGGCGAAGTCATACGGTGGGATTGCCAGGCTGAGCAATTGTATGTCATCACTATTTCTCTGATGCGAAAACTGCTTGGATATATCTGAGTGACATATATGCGCGTGGTCATGAACGAAATACACGACGTGGAATGCGGATGCAGATGTTAACCGACGAACTAGGCAGGAGTACTAAGAGCGTGATTGAGGGATTGGAAAGGAAACGTGCAATATGTGATCGGTAGTTGGTAGAGCAAGAACTTGAGTGACAAACTGAATTATGGCGCGGTGCAAGGCACAGCACGCAGTCCAATGCAGGAGATACAAAGAGAGACAATGCAAAGAATTTAGCATACAGGAAGGCTACGATTTCATAAGGGGGAACCGAGACACTCGGACGGGGAAGTAAGGGTAAATCCAGTGAGGCAAGGTAGATTCCGAAGACAGCGGTCGGGCCAACCTCAAACGCGGGAGGGTCTGCGGTGGCATGAACGGGAACCTGCCAGGCTAAGACTTGACTAGCTTGACTGTCGACGATCGAAGAATGATGTAAGATTGAGGAGGAAGCGATGAAGCTGAAGCGCTGAAGTCGAACGCGGGCGATCGTGCCGTGGAGAAGTCGTCAGTTGCATCCCTTAAACGCTCGTTCGCAATGAGAAGGAGCTCGCGGATCCCCGAAAGAACTTCATTGTACGGTGCATCTCGATTTATCTAATTCCACAAGTCACGGGAGTGTTGCCGCTGTTCAGGAAGAGTATGTTATATGTCAAAACTGGAAAGCGTTGGGATTATGAACGATGACGCGACAGCCATATATGCATACTGTATCGCAACTCTTATCATCTCCAAACGAGGCCTGAAGCATCTGCCAGGTGATGTAGGTCAAGTTGGCCAACAATATGCTACCATAGCTATGTTCTAGATACCCTCGAATCACAACTTCCGGTTTGCCTACTTGGCCCATAGTAAGGTAAGGTAGCGGCGACTTCGTATACCATAGCTCTGATGTCATAAAAAAATATTGAGGAGTCCAGGTCGTTGTTAACGAGACAGTAAAAGTGCGAGTGTGAGTAGACGAACCACGCGCGATGCTCGAGGTAGGGATCGTTGAAACGTTAAGCGGAATCGGTCTGTGAGCTCCGGCTCCGAGGCTCCGCTCCGGTGTTTCGTTCCGTTCCGAGCTCAGCACGTGAGCTGACCTTACTAAATTTACAAATTTACCAGTACACGACAAAGCAAAGAAAGAGGTGATGAGGACCGAGAAGTCAGGAGGGGTATGAAGAGGTAAAACTGGCCTGTGGCAATCTCAGCAGGTGATCGCCGTGGTGGTGCGCTCTCTCAAAAGATGGAGGAGTTGCAATACAGATATGGGACGGAGCTCAAATCACACGCACGCGGGCTGACTGGATCGGGGTGCGGATGTATCGCAATCCCCTGAAAGCTTAAATAGATTCAGACACAGGCATATCATGTGCCAATGTAGGTAGAGGTCCGAGACTAATAAACGTTGTCAATGTAAAAGTTCGAGGGCACACGCGATCGCAAACGCGTGGAGTAAGTAAGACAAGAGGTGATAAGGGAACAAAGATGATCAGCCATGCCTGGCATGGGGAGCAACGTGAGCGCGTGCCCTCCCCATCATGTCCGAGGCCAGGTGCTGCCGCGCTTGGTCTGCGCACGGTGGGCTGAAACGAATACAGTAAAGAAAGGGGAAAAAGGGGGGGAAGTATAGTAATAGTCCTTGGTCTTGTGGGCGCGATGGCCACTCGATCTGACGGCCGCAGGTGTTGCTACACCGCGGCGCGTTACAGGTATCTTCTTCATCCTGCCTGAGCCGCTGCCTCGCGCTCGGCATCCTTCCCCTCCGGCACGACTTCCCAATCTTCCTCCAAGTCCTCCTCCCAACTTCGGAGCGTATCTCCGACCGAAACACAGCACTCCCCCGCAAGGGCGGCAGTGCCATCACGTAGGCCAAGGTTCAGCGCATGACGCGCGATCCTCCAACTCGGCAGCGCCTTCGTTAATATGTCCGCTGTCATGTCTTCTGTAGGGCAGTAGACAAACTTGATGTCCCCACTGGCGACGACTTGACGGATGTAATGGTAGCGAATGTCTATATGCTTTGTCCTCGCTCGGTAGTTGTCATCAGTGGCAAGTTTCAGCGCTGCCTGATTGTCACAAAATAGCAAAGTTTGGCAGAGTAAGGAGGGCATCAACTCCCCTATTAGGCAGCGAACCCACGCTGCCTCCTTTGCTGCGTGTGTCGCCGCCACATACTCTGCTTCAGCGGTTGACAAAGTCACTAGCTCCTGCTTGCGGGAGCTCCACGATATGGCCCCTCCATCGATCAGGAATGCATATCCTGATATGGCGTGCCTATGAGGCTGCGAAGCGCCATCTGCGTCAGTATAACCCACGAGGGGGTGCCGCTCCAACCCGAAGGTGAGCTCGAGGTCCTTGCTGCCAGACAGGTAGCGTAGGACGCGCTTTACCGCGTCCCAGTGCTTCTCCCCCGGGCTCTCGAGGAATTGTGAGAGGGTCGATACGGTGAAACAGATGTCGGGGCGTGTGGCTACCGCGGCGTACATCAGGCTACCAATAGCCTCTTGGTACGGTACCTTCCGCATGCGTGCAGCGTGCGTGGCGTCGGCGGGACTGTCGTCCTTCGAGAATGTGATACCGGATACCATAGGCGTTGGCTGTGCCTTGGCGTCAGTGAGCCCATACCGGGCAACGATGGTGTCGATGTAGGCAGCCTGTGAGAGTGAGATGGTACGCTCCAAGCGATTACGAGTGACCTTGATGCCCAGGAGCCAATGTATCGGCCCCAGGTCTGTCAGACTGTACTTTTCGTTGAGCTTCTCCTTGTACGCCTTGATGAGGTCCGGTGAGCTGCCAGTAATGGCGCAGTCGTCGACATGCACTGCGAGAATCAGCACATCGCTCCCAACCTCCGCCCGGAAGACTCCCGGGTCTGCCTGCGTAACGACGAAGCCCAAGTCAGCCAATGCGCGGCTGAGGGTGTCGTACCATTTCCTGCCGGCCTGCTTCAGCCCGTACAGGGACTTCTGCAACCGCTTGACGCTCCCCTCGCCTTCCTTGTACCCTGGCGGCTCCTGCATGTATATCTCCTCGGTCGCGTCAAGCTCGCCGTTCAGGTAGGCGCCATTAAAGTCGAAGGAGTCGACCTCCCAGTCGTTCCTTGCTGCGATAGCGAGCACGGCCCGGAAGCTCGATAGCTTTGCGACGGGCGAGTAGGTGGCGAAGTAGTCCACGCCGTGGACCTGGGTGAAACCGCGCGCGACAAGGCGTGCCTTGTATTTGTCCACGGAACCGTCGGCTTTGCGTTTGATCCGGAATACCCACTTACAACTGACTATATTCTTGTTTGTCGGCCGCGGCACCATCTCCCACGTCCCTGCCTGTTGCAGGGTGCCGATCTCGCGATCCATCGCGTCCTTCCAGCTATGCCAGTCGGTGCGAGATTGCGCCTCCGCTATCGTCCTCGGGTCTCCATGAGCGTCTCCTGTTGCAGCTGCTGCTGCGTAATCGAGTTCGGCTGTGAGTGAGTGCTCCGAGTCAATACTGCGCTCCTGCCTCTCCTGCCAATTTGGATGCGTCCACTTGAGGTTTGGTATACCACCTGGCATCTTCCCCTTCCCGTCGGCGCTCCCTTCTCCCCTGGCGAGGCGCTGCACAATACCTGAGGGCTTGCTGAGCCGCGTTGACTGCCGTACTGGCAGCGCGGCAGTCGTCTTCTTCTTCTTTGGTGCTGGTGGTGGCTGGCGTGGTGGTGGCGTCTGCGGGAGCTCGGTGAGCGGTGACGGCGGCGGCTCCTTGTCCGCCCCTCCCTGCTCCGGCTCGTTCTCGGGGGTTGCTGGCTCAGGCGGCTCGCCTGCACCGCTGTCTGGCGCGCTGGCCTGCTCTGGTGACTGATCTGCGTCATCGTCTGGCGTGGTGATCGTTGTCGACTGAGGCTGGGTCGTTGTTGCTGGCAAGATGGTGCTGATCAGCGGCGTGTAAACTATGAGTGAATCGGTGGTCAGTTTGACATCTCGCTCGACTGAGATTGAATGCTTCTCGGGCCAGTAAATGCGGTGAGCATGGGGACTGTCCCGATCGTAGCCCACCCAACGCCCCATAACGCCGCGAGCCTCCAACTTGTTGCCCTTTGAGTTGTGGACCCAGACTCTCTGTCCCCACTCCGGCACGCTGCCCAAGTTTGGCTTGTGCCCATGCAATCGCTCGTACGGTGTGATAATGCCTAAAGCGCGGGTCGACGTCCTGTTCTTCAGCCATACAGCGTGATGGAACGCCTCTCCCCACAGTGTCTTGGGGAGGCCGGAATGATGTAGCAGAGCGTGAACCCGCTCGAGAAGGCGCCGGTTCAACGACTCGGCAACCCCGTTGTGCTCCGGGGTATCGTGGGTGGTGAGTCGACGCTCGGTTCCCTGCTCCTGAAGGAAAGTCATGAGGGCATTACTAGTATACTCCCCGCCGCGGTCTGAGCGCAGACGGCGGACTGTGGCCCCATGCTGAGTACTCGCCCAGGCCGTGAACACCCAGTAGGACCCTTCGACTTTGTCCTTCTTCTTCAGTAGTGTTGCCCAGGTGTAACGAGTGAAGTCGTCCGTGAATGTGACATAGTAGCGTCAGCCGCCTAAGCTGTTCAAGGGGGAAGGCCCCAAACGTCGGAGTGGACTTCTTCTCCGAAAGAAGTCGTTGGCGGGCCCGATCGCTCAGGCCGGATGGCCTTCCTGGTCGTCTTAGAGTACTCACACGAGTCGCACGTGAAGAGGGGATACTCGTCGTCTATTAGTTCGATGCCTTCGATGGCGTTGTGGTGGACAAGGGAACGGATGGTGGAAGGGGCGACGTGTCCGAGTCGGCGATGGAGCGTGGAAAGACTCACGTGCTCGGTTGCCGCTGCTGCTGCTAAGTCGTGTTCGACCTTATACAGGCCGTTCGCTTTCGCGGGTATTATCCCGATCGCCTTGCCTCCTGGGCCCGAAATATTGCATGACCCGCCTTGGAACGATACGATGCAACCGGCCTTCACGATCCGACTGATAGAGACTATGGTCATGCCCATAGTGGGCGCATGGAGAACATTTCGAAGCAAGATAGGGGAATTGGACTCGCCGCAGGGGACCGTTATCTTCAGGTCCCCACTACCAATAGCGTAAAAGGTCCTCCCGTCCGCGGCCTTGATGGCCCGCGGCGCAATCTCCTGGTAGTTCTCAAATTTGTGACGGTATGGTGACATGTGGCAGGTAGCTCCTGAGTCGTACAATTCGGCTTCTGGTCCCGACGCGTAGGCCACCATGGCTGCCTGCTGCGGCCCTTCTGGTTCTTCAACCTCGACAATTGCTGCCCATGCGTTAATATCTGGCTCTTGGGTCTGCGTGCTCGGGCTTCCTGTCGCTGCAGCTGCAGCTGTGCCGCCATTCCTGCGGGGCCCTTGGCCCTCCTTGCCTCCGCCCTTAGCCCAACACTCCGCCTTGATGTGGCCGCGCTTATGGCAGTTAAAACATTCAACGTCCCGTTTCTTCTTCCGCTGTCTCCCGGCCGTTGTCGCGACGAATGCATCATCTGACCCCTGTAGTGCCTTTTTCAGTGCACGGCAATCATACTCACCTCCCGCGAGGTGGATGACATTGCTTGGCCCAATGGCTGTACCGGTGAGCTCGGCGGCTCCGTTTAAGCCATGAAGGACTATCTCGTAGGAAGGGGGGAGTGAGCGGATGAGGGTGAATGCGTACTCGGCGTCGGTGATGGTCTTGCCCAGTGATGCAAGCCGCTCTCGCATCATTGCGAGCTTCTCAAAGTGTGTACGCATGTTTTCTTCCTCTCCGCACTTTGTACTTGCTAATTGGCCTTGAAGGTCCATAATTACGAGGGCCGTTTCAGCCTCGTTCATTGCCTTCAACTCTGCCCACACATCCTTCGCGTGTGCATGGGCCTTGATTCTATTAAAAGCTGTGTCAGGTATTGAGGCAGCTATAAGCTGCTTGACGTTTGCGTCATCTAGGGTCCAACGCTGTTGTGCTGTTAAGCCTCCTACGGTCCCCGCGTCCATGTAACGCTGGGTGGGGGATGCTGCTGTTAGGTGATCACCGAGACTGCGAGAGTCGAGTGCCCATTGCAGGCAGTCTCGGTATGTGACCCAATTGGATCCGTCGGCGGCCAACTTTACCATGTTCATCCTGAGGTCTTTGGACATGGTGAAGGTAGAGTTTGAAGATGCGAGAGTGGAAGTGTGTGTTAGAGCAAAAAGGGGCTGATTGGGTATGCTGGCTTAGAGTGCGCGGCCAGGGCCCATAACCTGCAATACAGTTATGGGACGGAGCTCAAATCACACGCACGTGGGCTGACTGGATCGGGGTGCGGATGTATCGCAATCCCCTGAAAGCTTAAATAGACTCAGACACAGGCATATCATGTGCCAATGTAGGTAGAGGTCCGAGACTAATAAACGTTGCTAATGTAAAAGTTCGAGGGCACACGCGATCGCAAACGTGTGGAGTAAGTAAGACAAGAGGTGATAAGGGAACAAAGATGATCAGCCATGCCTGGCATGGGGAGCAACGTGAGCGCGTGCCCTCCCCATCATGTCCGAGGCCAGGTGCTGCCGCGCTTGGTCTGCGCACGGTGGGCTGAAACGAATATCGTAAGAAAGGGGAAAAAAGGGGGGGGGAGTATAGTAATAGTCCTTGGTCTTGTGGGCGCGATGGCCACTCGATCTGACGGCCGCAGGTGTTGCTACACCGCGGCACGTTACGGGTATCTTCTTCATCCTGCCTGAGCCACTGCCTCACACTCGGCATCCTTCCCCTCCGGCACGACTTCCCAATCCTCCTCCAAGTCCTCCTCCCAACTTCGGAGCGTATCTCCGACCGAAACACAGCAACAATACAGTGTGATCAACTGCTCATGTAGCTCATGTCTAGGCACCGCGTTTGCTGAGAAATTCGTTTCGTTTGATATCTGCGTTCGCCGGTGACATACCATCGCACATCATTTGTCCTGGCGCCCCTGAACCCTCTGTTATACCCTGATAGTTGCACTTCATTGTCACCCTTCCAGTGTACGGCTTGTTGAACGTTTGGATACGTGTTTGTTCTGCCTCCGATCGGATCTGTGTCCGCCCGTGTCGGCGCTTAGTCAGATATCTGAAACCTGGGGTATGCATCCTGCTCGAACCTCAGCTGGTGCTCAATGAGATACTCCTGCGACTGCCGAGATATGGTTAGTCACGCGAGGCAGAGTTCCATGTGTCTATTATATATATGCCGTTCCTCCCAACCCAGACAATGCAACATTATAATTTCACGGACTTGGCAGTACATGTCGCATACAGTATACTGCTTCCGCCGCGGCGGCACTGTGACTGCCGCGCCATCGAAGGCATACCGCTTCTCATTTCCTTACCCTTGCCCACCTATCTTTAACTGACTGACTAATTGCGTGAATTAACTTTCATCTGCGAGTGCCAGATACTGGGTTGGACCATGTTTCAGTGGTCCGAGTCAGGGCAATTCAACCCTCTACATGTCCTATTGAAGCAACCGCAGGACCTATTTCACAGCCAACGCCACCGCGTCAATAGAGTAACGAGTTTGATAGGATTTGTGACTTGGATGGGAAAGCACACATACAATATGAATGCCACATTTAACATGACCGATGCATGACCTAGTTTGAAGTTGATGGATCTTACTCGCTATTCTGAGATTACTTGTAAACCATGGAGAATTTCTTAGAAAGGGGCGAGTTGCCTGGGTGTATCCTCTGTGCAGAATTTCCTACATCACAACAATTCTTTCCTACCATGGACGTTTGGGCACTATCCGAGTTATCAAGCTGCGCTTTCGCTTCGGTACGCACGTGCTTCTTGATCACTTGGTTTATACAGTACCCTAGTCCTGTGTTTGATTTTGTCCAAGATACTTGTTTCTGCTACGCATCCGAGTCCGAGTCCTGCTTCTCTGTTTCGGTCGCATATTCTGAGCTGGTTCGCAATCGTGTGGAATCCTGAGGCTAAATGGCTTCGTGAGCCAACGGGTCCACATGAATGGCATATACACGTAAAGTACTGTAGCGTAGTGGTACAGAAAACGACAGCGAGCAACTAAACGACAAGTTCCTATTCTTGGAGAATACATGCTCAGTTGGCAATGTGCTCTGACAGCAGCTTGACCATCTCCTCTGTAGACTCCTCATAGTCTTGATCCGCAACCTGGAATGCCGTCCTTCCCATGTTGTCCTTCGCCCCTACATCCGCCCCGTGCTCGAGTAATAGGCGTGCAACAGCCAATTTCCCCTCGCGTATTCTTTCGACCCAGCACCTGTCAGGGCTTGAAGCCACATGTAACGGAGTCGAGTCATCCACAGTCTGCGCATTAATATTTGCACCATGGCTCAGCAATAGACGAGCGACATTATGGCGCCCATATTCTGATGCCCTGTGTAATGGGGTGTAGCCGTCACTGTCGTGAGCTTCGATGTCTACTTTGTGTTGCAGTAGTAGACGAGCCACTTCGAGTTGACCCCCGTGTGCTGCATCATGCAGTGCAGTATAGCCTTCTTCATCGCTGGAGTGTTTCATATCTGGATCATGGCCAATCAGCCACTGCATCACCTCAACCTCTCCATGGGCCGATGCATCGTGGAGTAGAGTCACTTCGAAATAGCCTCGAACATCCACAGCTGCACCATGTTCATAGAGTAATTCCGCCAATCGGAAATGCTTCTTCCCCAATGCTGCCATCAAAGGCGTCAAATAAAGACCTCCACAGGCATTCACATCTTGTAGGTGGTTGACAATGAGGTGTTCTGCGAGGTCATGAAGTCCACAGAGTGCGGCACAATATAGGGGGGTGAAGTTTGAGTCCGTGGGATCATCTGTATCTGTGAAGTTTGAAGAAAAGCAACGGAATTCGGGAATTGTGTCTATGTTATGCAATCGGTGCCATGTCAAAAAATGTGGCTTGTTAGGGTCGAAGAGAAGTTCCATCCCCTTCCTTATGTGGGGTGACACACTTTCGAATTGTGCATGGTTGATCCAATGTCGAGCGGCATAATCAGCCAATGGAAGCCTGTCCTCGATGCTATCATGATTGTCAACGCTATTGTGGTCCTCAACATTATCGTGGCCGTCGATGCCATCATGGTCGTCGATCGTGTCTTGGTCCTCAATGTCATCTTCACCCTCGGTACCATTCTGATTATCGTGGTTATCCACAGGCAAGCGTAGCAGGACACCTAAGCATGTTTGCGCGAGGATGATGTGAGCGGGCCCCAGGGAAATATGATAGCACGAGATATCGCTACTTGACGAGCCGAGCCGAGCCGAGGTCAGGAACTCTTTAACTGAGAAGTGCGAGAATTGCACAACTCGTGAACCTCCTGTATCGACAATCGCAATCAAACTCGAGCATGCTGCCCGAAGTGACTCTTCTTGGTCCTCCCACCGCCAGTCTGGGTTCAACTTTGGGATACCATCACTGTCATCCACCTCAACCGCAAGAACTTCTGCGAGCTCCTTGACGCTTAGCGGCCGGATAGACACAACGAGGCATTGCAATAGACGATAGACGTCTCCTTGGTTCGATTCATCGATTCCCCTCAGTACTCTCTCATATGTTTCGTCCAAGGATTTCGGTAATTTCTTGAGCACCTGCGCAACATTCCGTGAAAGACATTTCTGCAGGGTTTCCAGCTGACACACAACCCAGCGAAACCTGAGTGATCGTGAGAAAACTGTTATGAACATAGAGTGGCACTCGTACATTCCGTCCGCTTTCTCAGAGAGCGTCTTGACAACCAGGTCTTTAATATCTGGCCTCCACTTTTCCATTACCGGCTCCTTGTCTGAATAGACCACTGAGCGGATGTATTCAGCAATATCTCGCTTCTGGCCGTCTTGGTCGTGCAAAGACACCTTGAAACATGCGAATCGTTCCAGAGAAGCTTTGATATCAAACTCGTAGCGACTTGTTGCACAAACATGCAAGTTCGGAAGGCTAAGTTCGACCAGTTCCTTCACAAACTCCAATACTTTCTGATGTGGAGGTGGTACGCCAATTGACTTGGAGTTATCGGGGCATTCGTCAAGAGCATCGATTATGAGATAGATCTCGACTTGTCCTAGAGCCGAAAGCATACATTTGAGACATTGTGAAAGGGTACCCTCGCCGGGTTGTTGCTTGCCACGGTCGTGTGTAGAATACAAGTCGAAGAGGGGTTTGAGGCAACGATCAGATTGAGCACACAGCTGCATGAGGAGAGATGATTGTAAAGCACGAATATCCTGCTTTGATGAGTCCTTAAAGTCGAAGAAGAAGTAGGTGACATAGGAGGGCTTGGGGGTCGATGCTTGCTTGACATCGTGGATTATCGCAGAGCTTGTTACGAAATGAGCTGAACGGAATATAATTAGTTGGATAGCGACGGACCTAAGGATGCTTTTACCCGATCCGGCTATAGAGGGGAGCAGTAATCAGTAAAGTGTAAGAGGATGAACAAAGAAAAAATATACGTTTTCCGTGAATCCATAAGAACGATTCAGAACCTGACGTCTTCCAATCTTCGAAGATCTCAGTTTGAATGAACCAAGTGGCTGTGCCATCGTGATAAGCATCCTGGGCAGTGTTATAATTGACGGAAGGATCTGGAGGACACAGCCATGCTTGAAATTTCTCGCATAGCTGGTCTTCAGTGGTATTTTGAGACTCTAGCAAGCGTTTCAATTCACTGAGGCCATTGTCAATCTTTTGCGATGCTTCTCTTACACCTTTCAGCGTGAACGATAAGAATGGCGGCGGAGACTAGAGGGAGTACGCGTTATGCACCATCGACGATCTGGTCCATCTTATTGTCGATGCTGTCTGTAGCTTCCAAAACTTGTACAGTCGCAGTCAGAGCCTCATCGTTTGA
>QFDX01000833.1:0-11544 GCA_003315875.1 Lactifluus piperatus
TATTTTTTGTTTGTTATAGTGGACAGTTCAAACCGCCAGCTACGACAAGATGCGCAGTGGGAGCGATGGCCAATATGACTTGCGTTCGTTGTTGCTCCTCATGGTAGGTTTGCATCGCATATGCTCATTAGGTGCTGTCGTCATCAGCGGTGTATTGTGGAAGCGGCGCACCCGAAGGGATGAGGCTTTTGCTTTGACTAGGAGTGTTCACCTTTGCCACAAGCCAGACAAGGAAGGTCCGGTACAGTGCAGTTTAGTCATGACCGCGGTGATCGTCGACGGTCTCGGTCTTTGCCCATAGCTCCAGCGAGTCCTGTCCCCGCTCGCCACACAGTAAATAGCGAACCGTGCAGCGCACCAAGAACCCATCCGAACAGGAGATAAGGAAACGCGCGGGCAACTTCGAGCCGGACACAACGGGAAAAAATAGGTAATGTGGGGCAGGGAGGAATAAGTGACTATGGCAGAGGGATGACGCTGCGGCGAGACCAGAGAGAAGTCCTCAGGGCGAAGTCATACGGTGGGATCCCCAGGCTGAGCAATTGTATGTCATCACCATTTCTCTGATGCGAAAACTGCTTGGATATATCTGAGTGACATATATGCGCGTGGTCATGAACGAAATACATGACGTGGAATGCGGATGCAGATGTTAACCGACGAATTAGGCAGGAGTACTGAGAGCGTGATTGAGGGATTGGCGCGGTGCAGGGCACAGCACGCAGTCCAATGCAGGAGATACAAAGAGAGACAATGCAAAGAATTTAGCATACAGGAAGGCTACGATTTCATAAGGGGGAACCGAGACACTCGGACGGGGAAGTAAGGGTAAATCGAGTGAGGCAAGGTAGATTCCGAAGACAGCGGTTGGGCCAACCTCACACGCGGGAAGGTCTGCGGTGGCATTGAACGGGAACCTGCCAGGCTAAGCAGGCTAAGACTTGACTAGCTTGACTAGCTTGACTGTCGGCGATCGAAGAATGATGTTAGATTGGGGAGGAAGCGATGAACCCGGACGATCGTGCCGTGGAGAAGTCGTCAGTTGCATCCCTTAAACGCTCGTTCGCAATGAGAAGGAGCTCGCGGATCCCCGAAAAAACTTCATTGTACGGTGCATCTCGATCTATCTGATTACACAAGTCACGGAAGTCTTGCCGCTGTTCAGGAAGAGTATTTTATATGTCAAAACTGGAAAGCGTTGGGATTATGAATGATGACGCGACAGCCATACTGTATCGCGACTCCTATCATCTCCAAACGAGGCCTGAAGCATCTGCCAGGTGATCTAGGTCAAGTTGGCCAACAATATGCTACCATTGCTATGTTCTAGATACACTCGAATCACAACTTCCGGTTTCCCTAATTGGCCCATAGTAAGGTAAGGTAGCGGCGACTTCGTATAGCATAGCTCTGATGTCATAAGAAAATATTGAGGGGTCCAAGTCGTTGTTAACGAGACAGTAAAAGTGCGAGTGTGAGTAGACGAACCACGTGCGATGCTTGAGGTAGGGGTCGTTGAAGTCTGAAAGCAGAATCGGTCTGTGAACTCCGGTGTTTCGTTCCGTTCCGAACTCAGCACGTGAGCTGACCTTACAAAATTTACAAATTTACCAGTTCACGACAAAGTAAAGAAAGAGGTGAGATGCGCGGGGAGGTCAGGAGGGGTATGAAGAGGCAAAACTGGCATTTGGCAATCTCAGCAGGTGATCGCCGTGGTGGTGCGCTCTCTCAAAAGATGGAGTCACACTGAAGCAAGACGTGGCGCGTGGTACAGTACGCAGACCGAGACAGGCAGAGATGGAGACAGACTAACCAAAATCATGGGTATTTGGACCTTGAGGACAGGAACTTGATACGCGCCATGATGCAGGCGAGAATTCTCCGAGTTTGAGGCCTGAGTGACGCGGTGGTTGCACGGCGCAGAGCAGAAAATAAGGCTGATGGCAGACCGGTGGTACAAGATAATTATCAGGACCATCAAAAACGGATTGTGAAAGAAAGAAACGAGTGAAAGGGAACATAGCCGGTTTAGTATCGTTCGGTTCCGACTCGGAGTCCCGCGCCAGAAATGGCCGTGACTCGGACGTAGGCTCGCCACCGCCGACGCGACGACAGCACGTCAAGTAGCACCGGGTCTACTGGCCATCTTGAATAACTTTACCAGATGCTTTTCCATGACGACCGTGTTAACCGAGTACCAGAGTAAGATCTGCGCGTCAACCGTCCGAGTCATCTGTGCCGCAGAGCCCGCAGTACCCTGATGTAAGGCGGCCATATAAGGACGCCTCATGTTCCCTACAAATGTACAATATGTTTTGCATTGAAATATATGCACGCGCGTTAGAAATTAAGCAAAGGGCTGCTTAATATCGAGGATCTCATTATGAGCTAGCCGAGCCGCGTCAAGCGGCTCTCGGCCCGGCTAAAGCGCACATCGGGCAAAGCCCAGAAAGAAAACACAGCGCGTGGTTCTTAGACCACGCGGATCACTCCGATCCTCGCACATCCGTATCAAGGGTGCACTAAATAACCCCATATTATTATAAGCGATCATATCACAAAGGAGAGTGATGAGATCGCAAGAAATCATCACTAGAGTGACCAGCCGCGTTAGCGGCACGGGCGGTCCGGCCAAAGGGACAGCCCTGCGTACCGCGTCGGTTACGCGTCAAGTTACGCGGCTCGGCTAAGTCAGCCGCGTAGATAACAATTGCTAAGCGGCCAATTAAGCAACGCTGCTTAATTGTGGACGCTGCACGGTTGCTTAGAGTGTACGCTCCAGCGGGGCGAACCAGAATAAGCATAGAAGAGTGAAATAAAAGGCCTAGAAGTCTAGGCACTTAAAATTAGTGCGATCGGTGCGGATCAAGGGATCAAGGAAAGACTGAGGTAAAGATCTAAGTAAGATTAGGGTACTGTACAATGTATTTAAGTTGCGCGCCCTCCCTTATGGAGGGCAGACTTATCTCTTTACGTAGCTTCAACAATAAAACTCCAAAGGACTTGGATAGTTTTGTTGTGTGACGTTCTTAAGGGAATTTAAAGCCTCTTATATTCTATTTTCTATATCTACTGCGCCCGACTGCACGTGCCATCTGCACGTGCCCCCGGACGCTTTACACCTGAGTCCTGACCAACACTTGGACGGTCACAGTTGACACAGTATGCTCTGCTGCACATAACAATTCGTCACCACTGAATAGAATTGCCGGTGCTTTACGTCTATGATGATCCCCACTGACCGCACGCCGGTTGTTTCACATTCGACGTTCGTCACTTTATATTCTACTGTTTGCCGCCATCGTGACTTGCGCGCTTATCGTGCATATCTGGTCAGTCCTCGTGGGAGGATTTCTTGCTATTCGAGGCTGTACGCATACCCGGAGAATTATCAATCATCGCCAACCAAATCCCTGCAGTGTGCCCCAACTCCTCCATAGAGACACAATGTCTCACAATTCTGCCTCGACCGCCTCAGGTCCTTCTTCCAATTTCCGATCCATTTTCGATGCTGCCTTGAAGGACTATGAAAAGAAGACAAAGAAGAACCTCCTCGCCCATCAGCTCACAGTCCAGCTCCAAGATTGTGACTCTCCTAGCGCTGTCCTCGACATACTTAACAACCAATACAACATTCAACAATTCGTTCAATCGCAGAGCGATGGCCAGAGATCGAAGCAGTGGCTCAATGCCACTGTTACTGTCCTGTGTGCATTTTCGGCTGCCCTAGGCGAGGGTGTTGGCATAGTAAGTCCACAGAATTCGTCTTGTCGAGGATATACGACTAACATTCAGACTCGAGGTGTTCTCTCCATCAAAAGTTGTATTTGCGGGAATCGGTGTTTTCCTTATGGTGCGCAATTCTTTTAATTGGCGCGGATAGATCTGACCACCAAGACGTTAGGCGGCAAAGGATGTTGGCGCGAGTCAGGATGCACTCATTGGTATCTTCGACCGAATCGAAGCATTCTTCGAACGTCTCGAGACCTATGTTAATTTGCGACTGACTGAACCGATGAAGAACTTAATTGTAAAGATAATGGTGGAGGTTCTTGGAATTCTGGCTATCGCGACAAAGGAAATCAGGCAAGGATTTGGGAGTGAGTCGATTTGTACGCAGAGTTGTCACTCAACTGATTATTCTCAGAAAAGTACCTGAAGAAGCTGATTGGAAGGACGAATATCGAAGATGCGTTGAAAAGGCTGGAGAAACTGTCAAACGATGAGGCTCTGACTGCGACTGTACAAGTTTTGGAAGCTACAGAGCAGATCGCCGATGGTGCGTAATGCGTACTGGGTCTAGTCTCCGCCGCCATCCTTATCGTTCACTCTGAAAGGTGTAAGAGAAGCAACGCAAAAGATTGACAATGGCCTCAGTGAATTGAAACGCTGGCTAGAGTCTCAAAATACCACAGAAGACCACCTACGCAAGGAATTTCAAGCATGGCTGTGTCCTCCAGATCCTTCAATCAATTATAACACTGCCCGGGATGCTTATCACGATGGCACAGCCTCTTGGTTCACTCAAACTAATATCTTCGAAGATTGGAAGACGTCAGGTTCTGAATCGTTCTTATGGATTCACGGAAAACGTATATTTTTTCCTTGTTCATCCTCTTTCACTTTTGCTGATTACTGCTCCCTGGCTCGATAGCCGGATCGGGTAAAAGCATCCTTAGGTCCGTAGCTATCCAACTGATTATAATCTGTTCACCTCATATCGTAACAAGCTCTGCGATAATCCACGATGTCAAGCGAGCATCAACCCCCAAGCCATCCTATGTCACCTACTTCTTCTTCGACTTTAAGGACTCATCAAAGCAGGATATTCGTGCTTTACAATCATCTCTCCTCATCCAGCTGTGTGCTCAATCTGATCGTTGCCTCAAACCTCTCTTCGACTTGTATTCTACACACGATCGTGGCAAGCAGCAGCCCAGCGAGGGTGCACTTTCACAATGTCTGAAATGTATGCTTTCGGCTCTGGGACAAGACGGGATCTTTCTCATAATCGATGCTCTTGACGAATGCCCCGATATCTCCAAGTCAATTGGCGTACCATCTCCGCGTCAGAAAGTATTGGAGTTTGTGAAGGAACTGGTCAAACTTCGCCTTCCGAACTTGCATGTTTGTGCAACAAGTCGCTACGAGTTTGATATCAAAGCTTCTCTGGAACGATTCGCATGTTTCAAGGTGTCTTTGCACGACCAAGTCGGCCAGAAGCGAGATATTGCTGAATACATCCGCTCGGTGGTCTATTCAGACAAGGAGCCGGTAATGGAAAAGTGGAGGCAAGATATTAAAGACCTGGTTGTCAAGACGCTCTCTGAGAAAGCGGACGGAATGTACGAGTGCCACTCTATGTTCATAACAGGTTTTCTCACGATCACGCAGGTTTCGCTGGGTTGTGTGCCAGCTGGACACCCTGCGGAAATGTCTTTCACGGAATGTTGCGCAAGTGCTCAACAAATTACCGAAATCGTTGGACGAAACATATGAGAGAGTACTGAGGGGAATCGATGAATCGAACCAAGGAGACGTTTATCGTCTATTGCAATGCCTCGTTGTGTCTATCCGGCCGCTTCGGGTCGAGGAGCTGGCGGAGGTTCTTGCGGTTGAGGTGGACGACACTGATGGTATCCCAAAGTTGAACCCAGACTGGCGGTGGGAAGATCAAGAAGAGTCACTTCAGGTAGCATGCTCGAGTTTGATTGCGTTTGTCGATACAGGATATTCACGAGTTGTGCAATTCTCGCACTTCTCAGTTAAAGAGTTCCTGACCTCGCCTCGGTTAGCCTCGTCAAGCAGCGATATCTCGTGCTATCATATTTCCCTGGAGCCCGCTCACATCATCCTCGCGCAAACATGCTTAGGTGTCCTGCTACGCTTGCATGTGGACGACCACGATAATCAGAATGGTACCGAGGATGAAGATGACACTGAGGACCAAGAGAAATCCAAGGACGTGGATGATGAGTTTGAGGGCCAAGACACGATCGACGACCATGATGGCATCGACGATCACGATAATGTTGAGGACCACGATAGCGTTGACAACCATGATAGCATCGAGGATAGGCTTCCATTGGCTGATTATGCCGCTCGACACTGGATCACCCATGCACAATCCGAGAATGTGTCACCCCACATAAGGAAGGGGATGGAACTTCTCTTCGACCCCAACAAGCCACATTTTTTGATGTGGCACCGATTGCATAACATAGACACAATTCCCAGATTCGATTGCTTTTCTTCAAACTTCACAGGTGCCAATAGTCCCATGGACTCAGACTTCACAGGTGGTCCCACGGACTCAAACGTCACCCCCCTATATTGTGCCGCACTCTGTGGACTTCATGACCTCGCAGAACACCTCATTGTCAACCACCTACAAGATGTGAATGCCCGTGGAGGTAGTTATTTGACGCCTTTGATGGCAGCATTGGGGAAGAAGCATTTCCGATTGGCGGAATTACTCTATAAACATGGTGCAGCTGTGGATGTTCGAGGCAATGTCGAAATGACTCTACTCCACGATGCATCGTTCCATGGAGAGGTTGAGGTGATGCAGTGGCTGATTGGCCATGATCCAGATATGGAACACTCCTGCGATGAATTTGGCTATACTGCACTGCATGATGCAGCACACGGGGGTCAACTCGCAACGGCTCGTCTACTACTGCAACACAAAGTAGACATCGAAGCTCACGACAGTGACGGCTACACCCCATTACATAAGGCATCAGAATATGGGCGCCATAATGTCGCTCGTCTATTGCTGAGCCATGGTGCAAATATTAATGCGCGGACTGTGGATGACTCGACTCCGTTACATGTGGCTTCAAGCCCTGACAAGTACTGGGTCGAAAGAATACGCGAGGGGAAATTGGCTGTTGCACGCCTATTACTCGAGCACGGGGCGGATGACAGCCGGATGTAGGGGCGAAGGACAACATGGGAAGGACGGCATTCCAGGTTGCGGATCAATACCATGAGGAGATGGTCAAGGTGCTGTCAGAGCACATTGCCAACTGAGAATGTATTCTCCAAGAATAGGAACTTGTCGTTTAATTGCTCGCTGTCGTTTTCTGTACCACTACGCTACAGTACTTTACGTGTATATGCCATTCATGTGGACCCGTTGGCTCACGAAGCCATTGATCCTCAGGATTCCACACGGTTGCGAACCAGCTCAGAAATTTGTGTGCGACCGAGACAGGAAGCAGGACTCGGACTCGGAAGTCGTAGTAGAAACAAGTGGCTTGGATAAGATCAAATACCCGAGGACCAGGGTACTGTACAAGCAAGTGATCAAGAAGCATATTGGTACCGAGGCGAAAGCGCAGCTTGATAACTCGGATACTGCTCAAGCGTCCATGGTAGGAAAGAATTGTTGTGATGCAGGAGATTGTGCTCAGATGATACACCCAGGCAACTCGCCCCTTTCTAAGAAATTCTCCATGGTTTACAAGTAATCTCAGAATAGCGAGTAAGATCCATCAACTTCAAACTAGGTCATGCATCGGTCATGTGGCATTCATATTGTATGAGTGCTTTCCCACCCAAATCACAAATCCTATCAAACTCGTTACTCTATTGACGTGGTGGTGTTGGCTGTGAAATAGGTCCTGCGGCTGCTTCAATAGGACATGTAGAGGTTTGAATTGCCCTGACTCGGTCCACTGAAACCCAGTATCTGGCACTCGCAGATGAAAGTTAATTCACGCAATTAGTCAGTCAGTTAAAGATAGGTGGACAAGGGTAAGGAAATGAGAAGCGGTATGCCTTCGATGGCGCGGCAGTCACGGACTCACGGCGGTGCCGCGGAAGCGGTATACAGTATGCGACATGTACCGCCAAGTCCGTGAAATTATAATGTTGGATTGTCTGGGAAGGGAGGAGCGGCATGTATATAAGAAACACACATGGAACTCTGTCTCGGGTGACTAATCCTATCTCGGCAGTCGAAGGGTACAGTATCTCATAGTGCAAGTCAAGGACGCATACCCCAGGTTTCAGATATCTGACTAAGCGCCGACACAGACGGACACCGATCCGATCAGATACAGAACAAACACGTATCCAAACGTTCAACAAGCCGTACACTGGAAGGACGACAATGAAGTGCAACTACCAGGGTGTAACAAAGGGTTCAGGGTGCCAGGACAAATGATGTGCGATGGTATGTCACCGAACGCAGATATCAAACGAAACGAATTTCTCAGCAAACGCGGAGCCTAGACATGAGCTGCATGAGCAGTTGATCACACTGTATCGTGTCGTGTGATACTGTACATGATCATTCTCAGCTAGCGGCTGCACTTTGGTCGCATATATCCCGGTGCCGGTGATCTCGGGCATGGCCCGATTATCTCCGTCGCCCCCATCGCACCCCGATTCTGCGCCTGAGACAGCTCCAGCGCCCCCACCAGATCGCAAGGAAGACTTTACGCGCGCGCTCGCCCGATGAGCCCACGGCGGTAGGTTAAGAGAGTAGTTAATACAGTCGGAAAGAACACGCCCTCAGGTGTTATATCATTTATATGATAACAGACCTAGAACGCGGTTGTGGATGTCCAGAGTCAACTTGGAGACATACATGACAGAAGTACATAGGTCATTGAGGCCGTTGCAGCACATTGCATAACCATAGATAAGCAATAAACGGATTGCTACGTCGGGAGTGGTTAGCTGTGCCCGGCAAATGACGACATTACGCGCTAACCGGCGCTAACCCTTTGACGCTTTACCAAAACGATGTCAAAGTTAACAGCGTACCTCAACAGGTCCAGCAGAGTCTTCCGTGATGCTACCGCAAGAGGTCCGTCGTCGCACCATCCCTGCATTCCCCTTCGCTAACAAAAAAAAACTCCATGGGTTTTGGTTTTTTGTTTGCAGTCCTGCAAATGCAAGGCGCCGAGCAACCCTCACGCGCACCCCTAACACTCTTCACGCTCAATACTCCCGAGGTGATCAAGCAGTACGCCTACGGCTGCGACGCTGACGTCGGCGGCACCTCCACCGTCCACTTTGACTTTGACGACGACCCTTCCCGTGTACCTCCAAGCACTATTAGCTCTAGCGCTAGGGCTGGTGACGTGACTGACGTCGACAGCGGCGGCGCAGCTCGCTTTCACGGGGTCATGCGTCTTGCCGTGCGCCCCGGCTACGAACAGCGTATCCGCGGTAGTTACGCCGGTTTTCACAACAAGGTTTGGTGCAAACATATCGTTCGTTTTCACAAATCAGCTACTGACCCGAAACTCCCCTCCCCCCATCCCTTCCCCAAATTCCTTGCTTCCATGGTTGGTACTACCATAAAAAGTTTCGTCTGACGTTATTTGGAGAGCTCACGGACGACGTGTCGAACCATCGTTTCATCGCGCTGCGCGTGCGCGTTGCGGGTCACCCGCGCACCCGTAACTCTTACTTTGTCAACATACAGACTGAAGGCCCGACGAACGACGACTTGTGGCAACACCGGCTCTACTTTACGCGCGACGACGGTGGATGGGAAGATGTCTTTGTACGTCTTAAAGGGTTTTTGATCGCTTTTTTTGTTGACTTTGGGCGTGTTGGTATTAATTAGATCCCGTTTGATGGATTCGTGATGACCAAGGCGGGCACGATCAATACACAACCGGTGTCGATGCGACGCGAGCGCGTTCGTTCCGTGGGCATATCCCTCCTCGGAGGCAATGCAGGTGTAGAGGGTCTTTATGAGCTCTCTATTGCCGAGATTCGCGCCGTCAATGAGGAGGATGTCACTGTACCGCCACGTACGATCACCCCACACTTGTTCTCTGGCTTACTTATCTTTTTTGCTTTTATAGTAAACGATTCAATCCGCCAGCTAGGACAAGATACGCAGTGGGAGCGAGGGCCAATATGACTTGCGTTCGTTGTTGCTCCTCATACTAGGTTTGCACTGCACCTGCTCATTAAGTGCTGTCGTCATCGGCGGTGTATTGTGGAAGCGGCACACCCAAAGGGGTGAGGCTTTTGCTTCGACTAGGAGTGTTCACCTTTCCCACAAGCCCGAAAACGGCGACAAGAAAGGTCTGGTACAGTGCAATTTTAGTCATGACCGCGGTGATCGTCGATGGTCTCGGCCTTTGCCCATAGCTCCAGCGAGTCCTGTCCCCGCTCGCCACACAGTAAATAGCGAACCGTGGAGCGCACCGAGAATCCATCCGAACAGGAGATATGGAAACGCGCGGGCAACTTCGAGCCGGACACAACGGGAAAAAATAGGTAATGTGGGGCAGGGAGGAATAAGTGACTATGGCAGAGGGATGACGCTGCGGCGAGACCAGAGAGAAGTCGTCAGGGCGAACTCATACGGTGGGATTTCGAGGCTGAGCAATTGTATGTCATCACCATTTCTCTGATGCGAAAACTGCTTGGATATATCTGAGTGACATATATGCGCGTGGTCATGAACGAAATACATGACGTGGAATGCGGATGCAGATGTTAACCGACGAACTAGGCAGGAGTACTGAGAGCGTGATTGAGGGATTGGCGCGGTGCAGGGCACAGCACGCAGTCCAATGCAGGAGATACAAAGAGAGACAATGCAAAGAATTTAGCATACAGGAAGGCTACGATTTCATAAGGGGGAACCGAGACACTCGGACGGGGAAGTAAGGGTAAATCGAGTGAGGCAAGGTAGATTCCGAAGACAGCGGTTGGGCCAACCTCACACGCGGGAAGGTCTGCGGTGGCATTGAACGGGAACCTGCCAGGGATAAGACTTGACTAGCTTGACTAGCTTGACTGTCGGCGATCGAAGAATGATGTTGGATTGGGGAGGAAGCGATGAACCCGGACGATCGTGCCGTGGAGAAGTCGTCAGTTGCATCCCTTAAACGCTCGTTCGCAATGAGAAGGAGCTCGCGGATCCCCGAAAGAACTTCATTGTACGGTGCTTCTCGATCTATCTAATTCTACAAGTCACGGGAGTCTTGCCGCTGTTCAGGAAGAGTATTTTATATGTCAAAACTGGAAAGCGTTGGGATTATGAACGATGACGCGACAGCCATACTGTATCGCGACTCCTATCATCTCCAAACGAGGCCTGAAACATCTGCCAGGTGATCTAGGTCAAGTTGGCCAACAATATGCTACCATTGCTATGTTCTAGATACCCTCGAATCACAACTTCCGGTTTCCCTAATTGGCCCATAGTAAGGTAAGGTAGCGGCGACTTCGTATAGCATAGCTCTGATGTCATAAGAAAATATTGAGGGGTCCAAGTCGTTGTTAACGAGACAGTAAAAGTGCGAGTGTGAGTAGACGAACCACGCGCGATGCTCGAGGTAGGGATCGTTGAAGTCTGAAAGCAGAATCGGTCTGTGAGCTCCGGCTCCGAGGCTCCGCTCCGGTGTTTCGTTCCGTTCCGAGCTCAGCACGTGAGCTGACCTTACTAAATTTACAAATTTACCAGTACTATCACAAATGGGGAGTTGCAAAATGTTTAGCAAATCGATGATTATAACACATCGGCTTCACTTTTCTTTAATCAGACCTGAGGGATTAGTA
>QFDX01000834.1:0-25288 GCA_003315875.1 Lactifluus piperatus
ATTCCTGAGGTACTAAATGAAAATCACAATGAAATCCCTAAGGCACCTAATGAAATTGCAATGAAATCCCTGAGGCATCTAATGAAATCATAATGAAATTCCTAAGGTATCTAGTGAAATTGAAATGAAATCTCTGAGGCACCTAATGAGATCAAATACAATGAAATTCCTGAGGTACCTAATGAATATTGCAATGAAATCCCTAAGGTACCTAATGAAATCATAATGAAATACCCAAGGTATCTAATGAAATTGAAATGAAATCCCTGAGGCACCTAATGAAATTACAATGAGATCCCTAAAGCATCTAATGAAAATTGCAATGAAATCCCTGAGGCACCTAATGAAATCACAATGAAATTCCTGAGGTACCAAATGAAAATTGCAATGAGATTCCTAAGGCACCTAATGAAATCATAATGAAATTCCCAAGGTATCTAATGAAATTGAAATGAAATCCCTGAGGCACCTAATGAAAATTGCAATGAAATTCCTAAGGTACCTAATGAATATTGCAATGAAAACCCTGAGATACCAAATGAAAATTGCAATGAGACTCCTAAGGTACCTAATGAAAATTGCAATGAAATTTCTGAGATACCTAATGAAATCACAATGAAATTCTCTGAGATCCATAATGAGAATTGCAATGAAATTTGCTAAGGAACCTAATGAAAATAGTAATGAAAGCTCTTATTAATAAGATATCTAATGAAATCAATTTATAGACTTATGCACATGTAATGAAAAAAACTGCAGGCTTTATGAGAAAGAAAAACACTGGCAAGATGAATGAAATATTTTTCATAAAGAGTGTGGACATAAACACAAAGCTCTGTAGGCACTTGCCTTGTTTATATGATATAAATGGTGTGCACTAGTGTAGGAGAGGCTGTGCTCTACCCCTAACTGGCAAGATAAAGGCCCTCAATATGACACCATATTTGTTCAAAGAGGATCAGGTGTCATGTTTCTGACACTGACTAGATGGACCAGTTGTTTCCACAAGAGCTAGGAGAGTCTTGATCAGGTGATTGTGTACAATACATGTGATTATGGACTGACACAAAGAACTGTATGATACATGTGATTGTAGGAGCATGTGTTTACTAGAAACACATGCTCAGGACGAAGTGACATGTGTTTATTAGAAACACATGTCAAAAGCATAGCACATGTGATTCTCACACATGTATTTAAGCTCTCTACATCAGCAAAAAGTGTTTTTGGTCATAGCAGCATGCCAAGCTATATAGTGTATTATAGCATGTGGTCATGCTATGTAGAGCAAGGTAGTTGGTGTAACAAGTGGTAGATTTTACACATGATGATATATCATGAGGTAGTTTAAGTAGCAATGGGTGTAGCCTATGTAGTAGTCACTCAGATTTGGTGATTCTATTGCAGCTACTGTAAAAGGCCCTGCCATCTTAATGATATCATATATTTCCATCACCTGATGTGGCTTGCAGTGGTTAGCTCAGCTTGCTACAAGACATGATGTGGCACTCCTTTGGGCCGGTCTGGTGGCCTGCTAATAGTGAGATCTCCGATATTTAGCAGCTATCACTTAATTCCTAACATGTGTGCTTAATTCCTAATGCTGTGTGTATTTAATTCAATACACAACAAGTTTCTTTTATTTATTCTGTTTCTAATGGCAGTAAGGCAGCCATATATGGCTGCCTTACAGCTAACTAAGGTAGAGGCAATCCATACTCATCCACTGTCACATGACCAAACGTGATAAAAGAGTGACAACAGTCAAGATATTGAGATAGAAATTGTTGGACTACCTTTAATAAAAATGGGGCTGCACCAATAATTTTTGAATTCGATTTCAGATTTTTTGGCGCAAAGAGTTTTTTTATTTCTGAGCTGTGGTAGTTTCTATCTCAATTTAAAGGTTCAAATGCAGAAAAAATTATCATGACACGTGATTTAATTAATACTGCTCTACCGTTGACTCACTGTAGGCCTAAAATCTACATCAGTAGTCTCCCACATTGAGCCACCTGAAGTGCACATCCACAGCAGGCTGGCCAGTGGTATGACCTCACATAGCACAGCAGCTTTCTCGCAATTTGATGAGTTGTTTGGTTCCGAGGTGGTGGGAGGGTGGAGTTCCGATGATGTTGATGTTGTGGTTGCTGAGGCCACCAGTTTTAGGGTCGTGAATGTGACGTGTGGGTGGAAGCGCAGGAAGGAGTGATGCATGCCTGGCTCTCAGTGGTGATCCATGAGGTGCTGGAGTGTGGGTTCAGGCTTGGAGGGTGGCGCATGGTGGAGCCACAGGTGGTGACTGACAGCATAGTGACCTGTGGAGATGAGAAGATGGACGCCGAATCCCTTCCATATCTCAAAGAAGCTTGACAAGAGGTGTAGCGCACTGCTCATGGCCTTGTACACGGATTGTGACTGCCTGGTGGTCAGTGTGATCAAGTGCCAACTTTGTCCGCGTGCTGGATTCAGTAATTGGGACGACTCACTTGAGTAGTATGGTATGACTTGGCTTTGTAGTTGTGTCAACATTACTGTGGTTGTGGCTGAGCTCCAACGAGAAAAGACCAAGCAGACCTTTGAGGATTGAGGAATTCAATGCGAGGCTGGAGCTGTGCTCAGGATGGGTAAGGAGATCGGAATGCCATTCGTGTGGGTCATCAAAAACAATGCTTCCAAAGTCATCCACAAGGAGTGGCAAAGAGTAAACCCGTCCCCTATTGTACAGGCAAGTATCGCACACAGAGTATCACACGCATACGGATCAGAGTAATCTATTAGGGCACATACTACGGCCTGGTTGCTAACTTAAATGTCACATCGGTGTCACATCACCTGACAGTGGATGAGTATGGATTGCCTCTACCTTACATAGAATGATGAACTTGTAGGTCATTAAATATACAAAGGTTGTTATAATGGTTCAAAAAAAAAGTAATGCCTGGTTTGTCCAATGTATTTAAACATGTCCACGATCTATCCACTGGTCTAGACCCATTAGTGTTGTCAAGTTCAGGTTCAGAACCAGACTTTGCCGAACCGGACCAAGGTTCAGGTTCAAGGTTCAGCCAGTGCCCTGAACTGAACCCAAAGTCCGGTTCAGGGTTCAGCTGGCAAGGGATTTTAAGAACACATTCAGAACCGGTTCGAACCAGTTCGAACCAATAAGGACATCACACATTCTTGCCACCATGAAAAAGAAAGTAAGTGAGATTTATTGGTTGCTACTACAAATGAGTAAACTACTGTGCAACAGGCATTAATAGTCATCACATCCTTGTCACCATCACCACATCCTCATCGCGTCCTTGTCACCATGTTGCATCCTCAGCACCGCATTGCATCCTCATCACCACATTGCATCCTCATCATTGCATAGCATCCTCATCACCACATCGCATCCTCATTGTGGTCCTCATTGTGGTCCTCATTGTGGTCTTCATCGCGGTCTTTGTCATGGCCCTCATTGCAATGGCAAGACAGGACAGCTGGGCAGCACGATTGGTGGCGAAACTGGGTGGACCGGGCAGTGAGTCAGTGACAACATTGACAGAGGGTGAGGCAGGTGAGGCAGGACATTTGGTTGAATAAATCACATACCATGGTTATTCCTTGGCCCTTCCGACTGACGTCCTCTCTGTGAGAAACTTCATGTTGCTGTCCCTGAGACACTTTTTGAACGGCACCTTAAGCCGCTCGAAGCACGTGCACACCTCTTCAATGTTGGCTACCATGATCGTGATGTGGCCGAATCCGCGTGGCTCTGAGTTGCCAGAGTGGTAGGGCATCGTAGGGATCCACCCACGAGCAGACGCTCATGGCGGTGTTGTCGTGGGCCTGTCGTAGTGGCTGAGGTGGGCCAGGGACCTGCTGTCTCCCACCCTGTTGTAGCTCCTACATCTAGGAGGACCTGCAATTGTGGGCTCCCTCGAGTATAGGAGCTGCATCGTCGGGCTGGGGGCGATCCACCCCACAAGCAGTTGCTCACAGGCATGGGTGTTGTCTCATAGGCAGTGAGCAGAGGATCCACCACCCCGCGAGCAATGGCTTGTGGCGGTGGGTCTCGTTAACAGGTGAGGCCAGTGGGAAGTGGTTAAGATCCTAATGAAAAAAATAGAAAACATAATGTTAGTGGATAAAGAAAGAAAAGGAGACAAAAACGTACCAGGGGCCCAAATGACACATCATTTGGGCTGCAAGTTGTTTTTCTTCCTCTAGTCGCCCTCTTCTGGTCATTGTTGTCTTGTTTGTCATCACCGTTACTGACTACGATGAGGACTGCATGCTGGTGCATCTTCCCTGCCTGCTGCGTCACGCAACACCTGATGGGTGGGAAACGGTGGAGTCGCTCGAGGGTGCTCTTGTATGCGTTCTTGACTGGCCATGTCGAGCACAGTCTGTGATAAGGCTGGTGGTGCAGTGTGAGGTAAAGCATCAGTGCACCAAGAAGGGCCTCACTGATGGGCACAAGCAACCATAGGACATCAGTGTGTCACTGCTTGCCCCTGCGCAACCCAAACAAGCCACACATACATCAACCCATGACGACGACCCACGCAACAATGAAGCATGGATGCCCCCGCAAGTGCGTGGCACCATGCATGCCAGTGTAATGCAGGCAGATGCCATCAGTGGCCCATTGGCCAAAGCCAATGCCCTGACCTGCTCAAACGTCGACTAGCCACGCAGCAACATCGATGAATGCTCTTGAGCCGACGACATGTGCTGTTGAGCACAAAGGCACGCATGGAGGCGCGCGTTCACTAGAGGATGAGGCAGACAAACAGGGAGGGAGGAAGGGATGGGGTGCATTGTGCATTGTGCATCGTTGTAGGTAGTAGATAACCTAGAAAATGGCTGACAAAAATGCTCATTACTTGAAAGAGAAGAAAAGTGAAAATACTTGCCTTGAGGGAGCTCAGGCCCTTCAACATGAGTCGACTGTCCGAATACACGCATGGCGTGGCAATGTGTGGTTTGCCACTTGCTGTTGATGGAGCAGCATGGGGCAGTGTTAGTGGCCTTTGATGGAGTCTGAGTTGGGGTCTGAGGGAGAGGTGGTATGGGAGGCAGCACTGGTCAATTGAGGGTTGTTGAAGCGTGAGGCCCAGTGAGGGCAGGAATGAGGGGTGACCCAGTGACAGGTTGCCAGTGCCAGGGGAACTGGCTCTAGGGCTGCTGATCTGAGCCTAATTTGACTTGGCTGGGCTCTCGGCTACACTACAACCACAAAAGGAAGGTGGGCTGTATGCTCCGCGTCACCATGTCATGTGTCTGGTTTGGCCTGGCCCAAATAGGCTCTGCTTGGCCTGGCTCAACGGCTTTGGGCCGGGCTGAGCAAATCACTAGATAAAGGGTCCGGTTCTCAGTTCACTGCCTCTGAACTGAGAACCAGACCACCCTGAACCTGAACCAATGGTCTGGTCCAAGGTTCAGGCAGAGGGGCTGAACCGGACCAGCGGTCCAGTTCCCGGTTCAGTGGAAAGCCTCAAGAACCAGACTGAACTGGACCTTGACAACACTAAGTCTGACCCATACTGTGGCACTAGGTGACAAGGCATAAGGATGTCACTGATACTCACAACCTCAGAATGTCCGACTTGAGCACAAGTTGCACGTGTCACTTTAAAGAACCCAGTACAATTGTCTCGGGTCATAAATGGCCTGAACCACTCAACATAAGCCAGCAGATGGGGAAACGAGCCATAATGACTGGGTAGCTTGAATATGACTTGAATTTGTGCTGCGCAAAGTCCTGTGTTGCATTGTGGTCAATGAAATAGCACATCATTGAGTCAGCCATAGTAGCTAACCATGTAACCCGCCTTTCTCTTGATAGAGTGTTCAATTGCAGACAAGTAACGCAGTATCAAAGTGAGCAGGAGAGTCAGGTTTTCAGGCCGACTTTGACGGTCTCCCACAGCAAACCTGGAGCTTTTGTACCCAATTGAGATCGCTGATGTGTGGAACACTGGGCATATTCACCATTAGTGATGTGTAGACATTGAATCTGTCATAAATGCTGGCAGGAAGTTGTGTGCTGGGCATGTGTCATGTCAAAAAAGTCTGGAATGATGGTACAAAGTTTGTTGCACTGAACACAGAATGAAGTTGGTCCACAGTTACCCCAGGAAATGGACATGTTTTTGTAACATGATAGGCATGGCCTCAAATGATCCCAGATGGTGTGAAGAGGGACAATGCTGTTTGGTCCTTGGCAGGTTTTGTAGGAGCCAGGCTGTTCACAAAGGCATCTGAGTCAAGAGTATCATCGGTGGCCCAGGTGCCATTGTGAGTGTCAGAGTTGCTTGAAACCCACTCAAGATATGCTGCATGACGGTCGATTGCCTCTTGGCATTGCAACCACTTGACCAGTTGAGCATGATAATCAATGTGATTGCTCACTCGGTATGCGGCCTTGGCATAGTCAATGTGCAGCCACTCAGGAGTTTCAGTGTTAAACCCATCGGTGCTCCCTAGAGATTGAATAGACAATATGTAGTGCAGCATGGAGTGCAGCTTGGGAATATTGAAGTCCTTGTGAATCCCAAGCTCAACAAAGATTTCTTTATTTGCATGAAATCTGTTTAACACATCTTGCATGCAGGCCAGAGTCTCGTCAGTATGGCTCTGATATTGGGCACAATAGATAAAGTCAAGTGCAGCACAAACAGTGGCTAGCACGTGTTGATGAACAAGCCCAGCAAGAATGGCAACAACAGTGCATTGCATCTCCTTATGCTCTTTCCTGGTTGTCTGTGAGAGTGATGAGATGCCCTTCTTAAATTGATGAAGGCCCTGATAGTCAGTCATTGCTCGGAATTGCACATTGACTTCAGCTTCCAAGGCCAGAGATGTACACCATTTAAGAAGATGGTCCTTGAAAACGCCCTTGTGGAGCTGGTGAAGAATGTCAGGCATGATACAGGCAAAGATGTCGGTATGGGGGAGGTTGGCCCAGAAGGGATAGTGTACAGGCCTAAGGCCCTCATCATCAAAGCAATAGGGGTCCTCGTCCTGCCCATGTTGCTGTAATGTGACTGTGGTTGAATGCTGATTTCGAAGTGGGCTATCACATTGATCTCCACATTTATCATGACTGACAAGACATCACAGGCAGTGGTTCTCTAGACAACAAGCCACCAAACACTGCTCAGGGTGATCAGCAACATAGGCAGCCAAGATTGCAAAGATCCAATGAATGAAGCCATCTGTGCAAGTCATTTTCACACCTTTCTGGCCAGCTGAGATGAGGGGCTCCAATATCTTCTGCATGCAATCATGCAATAGACAGTAGACTGTGACCTTTCAAATGTTGCCTGTCTCTTGAAATGAGTTGAGCTTTGACACAGGTATATAGCCCAGTAGCACCACAGCATGAGATGAGATTTGACAGCGAATTGCCTTTGAAATGTTACCGATCGTCATGTACACAGGATAAGCAGATTTATCGCTGCCAAACTGAGTGAGGGTTGTTTTATCTAAGGCAATAATCACAGGGGCAGCAATAGCGCCCTTTGGCAGACACTTCTATTGGCAATTATAAGTGGTTGTTTTGACAACTACTAAATCCACATGGCAGGACTTGTACAAACACACCTGTGTTGTCCACCACCAATCTCTGGTCCACATCTCATCATATACTCTTGTTGTGCGGCTTGTGCCTCCTGGACTTGTGAAGACTCTCTGTGGCTTATATGCAATGGACTCGTGAAACGTGGGGTTTCCAATTAGATCCTTGATGCACTCGATTGGGTCTTGATACCACAATTCAAGCTCCTCCTCATTCGGTTCTCCAGCTACAGCATTACTTTGGTCCTCTTTCACTTTGAACATATTGCATTTCCAACCAGGTCCTATAGGAAGACTGTCTATCTTCTTCTGCAAGGTGTAATTGCTTGAGAATGAGGGCTGGGTATGTTTCTTGGTCTAAGTTCAATAATCTGGGTCACTGGGAATGATCATTTGACTTGAAATGAGCACACTCACAATTGGAAGCTTCAAGTATTTGTCTGTTGCTGTCTATGTGAGCTCTTTTGTTAAAAAGTGGGCCAATTCCCACTCGTCCTTGTCTTCAGATGGTGACCAAGGGTCATCTTTCAGCCCTGTGGAGAACTGCTCATCTCTTCACCTCTCAAATGCTGTACATTGCTGTCCAAATGTTGCTGCTACATCTCCGTCATCCATTTCCTCAGCATATCTCTCAGTGCCAGTGTCCAAGCCTTTGTCATTGGCGTCTTCTACAGCGTGAGAAACACCCTCTGGCTGAGATTGTGGTCCTTGGTCTTCATTCCAGTCTTGTTGTTCGGTCCAACTCCTGTGCAAACTTGGGGAATAACTGGACTCCTTAGCTTTCTGCAAGTCCTCTAACATCTCCAATGGGTTTACAAGGCTACTAGCCTGAGGGTCGGAGTCAGCATAGTTCCCCTCTCGAATTTTGGATGAGGGTGCCAGTGAGGGTTGACAATGGGCTCATTCTTGGTCTCTAGCAGCCTGACAGACCTGTGTATTGCTGATGTGTAACTGGACGTTGTGGACCTTGTAAAATTCTTTGAAACAATAGCTGCAGTGCAGCTTGCATCATCTGGCCATGGTGGGCAGGTACCCCAAAAAAAAATATAACTCCAACAATTCTTCTGGTGAGTCTTTTTGGATCCCACTGAGGGATGAATGCCACATTTTTTTGTTGATCCCCTCTCTCTGAACATTGTATAACTATACAGGTTTGATTTGTGCTGCCTTGACTTCTTGATTTTTTCTGCCTCCACCAGGCTCTTCTTGTCTTAATCGTTCATCCTGACAATTATCCTCCCCCCTTTTACTTCACCTCTCACCATGGCTAGCTTGAATGGGCGACAGTTGAGCTCCTGTCAGCACCGTCCTTCAGAAAAGCTTGCATTGGTAAGTGTTGCTTGATACTTGTTGTCATAAGAAATGGTCTTGTCACCTGTCTTTCTCGCAGCTATAGATAAGTTGGAGAGAGAGATTCTCACCCATGATGCTGCTGCTTGGGCAGAAGAGTGTCAGAAAAAGTGTCTTGCCACACAGAAAAAAGCAGCTGATCATGAATGTGATCTTCAAAATAAAGGCAATGGTACGTGTTCCTCCTTTTGAGCACCGTCAATCAAGGTTCAAATATGAGTTCAGAGCAACTGCCTCCCAGCACTATGAATGCTGACATGAGAATTGGACACGATCCTGCAGTATGTGCACATTTTTAGACGTGCCAGGTGTATGTCTTTCTAATATTATCAGCAGTTTACTACAATTTCAACTACTGCTCCTGTTGCCATCCATCCTCATGTGGCAACAGGAGTTGTCCCAGCCATGTCTAGGAACAGCAGCAAGGGATCATCGACTGAGAACAGCAATGGGGTATGGGGAGAAACTTATGTTTAGTGACTAATGTGACCTCAACTTCCATCTAGACTCCCAAATGCCATGTCCTGTCAAATGCAAAGGCATCCAAACTCATGAAAATGAAGGCCTTGGCTGCCAGTGCTGCTTCATATGTATGTCTTCCTCATTGTTGACTTGTCTTAGAACCCTCTGACCATCGCCACAAAGAGCACCCCATACGCATCTTCCATGCGAGCAGTCTCGGATGATGATGTTAATGATACCCAAAGCATCAGTCCATGTTTCCACATAACTACAAAATGAAGTACTCTCATTTTATTTCTTTTGCCTAGCCCACCAGCATGGGAATTGTGATTCAACCCCACTATATTGGCCCAGCTCTGATGATGAAGAGGTGGAACAAGGACCCACTGACAATGACCAGAGTCTGAGCCAAGACATTGACTTTGATGGCCGTGGTGATGGTGATGCCGATGAGGACATTGGGACGGAACAAGCTCACTCACATTTCCAAGACCATGGTTCAGGTGTAGGTGCCAAACATCCCCATTCCCCCACTGGCACCAATTCCGAATGGCATCAGCCTGTCAAGATTTATGTAACAAGGGCGGGTGCAAAACCCAGAGCAGGTGACTATGACATTGCTGTTCAAAATGTTCTTTCCAGTGCCATCAGCATCTACTGTGGGTACCTCAGCACGATAATGCCATACCCGGACACAATGGAGGAAATCAGGTGGGCTAAAAGAGCTTGGAATGCGGGGTGTGAGGAGTGTAAGGCAAAGATTCTACACAATAGTGAGATTATCACATTGGTATTTTTTTTGCATCTATCAATTCTGAGTCTAGTCTAACGTTGTTCATTTGCAGATTACTGGCCGGAGTTCACATTTTCATGGTCAAGTGAAGACAAAGGTCTTGCATTGTTTCAAAGAAATGTATGGGTTTGTAACCAGCACAAAGCTGGACATTATCAAACAGAATGTGAAGTTAGCCTGTGAGCTCAAATCCAAGTTTACATTTGCTTATGCAGTGCATTGTCACATTAACCCTCTTTTGTGTACTCATTTTTTTGCCTACTAGGAACAGTCTGCTAGTGGAAACAAGGGCCTTTATTGTCACCCCATTCTCCAGGCAGTTGTCAATGAACAGTGGTTCAGCAATCGAAAGGATAACAGTGTCAAACATGTGGATATGTACAAGCCATTCCCCAGGATTGCATTGGCATTGATCCTCACTGCGGTAAGCTTTGTGGTGTCCTTTAAGTGACCATAGTGTCTCAACTCTCAAGCACAGCTCTAGGTTGAGTGTTGTGTTGATGAATGGGCAGACGGGACATGTTCAAGTATCCAGTTCACACAAGACATGTACAAAGACATATTTCATGAGAATCTTGACAAACTCAACAGGTTTCATGAACACACAAAGTCATTGAATGTGTTACCAACAATTCTGCAAGAGGTTCACGACACAGGACAGTAAGTATCAAGGTGACTCTAGCATGTGTCCTTCTAACATTGTTTGATAGACTCTATGCAAAGGCCAATCCTTTGGATAACCCCAAATGCGCACAGTCACTAGGGTATATCACGGGTGCGGGTATTCCCGCGGTGTTTCTGTCACGGGTGTCACGGGTTCGGGTGCGGTGTTTGACTCTGCAGTACCGCAACAGACCGTTAACCCGTACCCACGGTTTGTGGGTATTCCACGGGTTTACCATCCTCCCATGGGTCGTTCCACTCCAAGCCCCAGCATGACCACTGGCAGTGTCCCTGGTGGCCTCATCGCGTGGTACTCCGAGTCGTAGCAATTCAAACGCAGGTGGCGGAAACCCTTCCGCCTCCCCCCACAGCCCCACGCAGGGATTACCACCTTCTATTGCTATCCCTCCGCATGCCCAGGGCCCCCACTTGGCTCATCCAGGCGCACCTAATCCTCAGATGAGCCTTGGTCCATCCCTGACATCAACATCACCTGTGCAACAACCCACCTCACCCCATTACACCCATGCCAGCCCAACACAGCAATATCATCCGAGCGCTCATGTGCTCATGGCCCTGCGGTGCCTGTCTACTCGTTTGCTCATCCTGTATTACCCTTTCCCTTCCCCATCCTGAATCGGTCTTTGCACGCGCTGTTTCTCTTTTGCCTCTTTCTGGTCTCATCTAACCGTGTTATCTGGATCGGACTCCTTCCGCCACCTCCTGTTCCATTCTCATTCTAACTTCATATGTTTACTGTTCCTGCACCGTTGTAGATCGGAGTGCTCAAGACCCCCCTAGTATGTTGGGAGCGCACTATATGAAGTTGCCGCTACCCTACCGAGTCCAATCAGCTCCCAAGCCGCCTCAATTATACCCCAAATAGCTAACTCTTTCCACCATTGATCGCACCTACGCCGCCTAGGGATGAGTAAGCCACACAGCGGTGTTCTGTACCCTGCAGTGATACGCTCATCCCTTAGATTCCTTTTTCTTGCTATTCTACTTACAGCAGAAGTTAATCTATCTTAGGACATCTTGGATTGTAAATAAAGCTCAGTATCATCGTGAATGAAGAGCAGTTTTTGCCTTGAACTCGGCAGTTCTTGTGTGCTTTCTCTCTCCCTCTCCTGCCCTCGTCACACTCGCCCCCCCTTCCGGCTTATCTCTTTCTCTGAAACCTAGGACTCACGCGCGCGCTCCGATCCACGGTTCACCGTCTGCGATTCCTCTGTCGTTTATCGTTCCCGTGCCATTTTATCGTTCCTGCGCCTTTGGACAGCTGACACCTCGTTGATACAGTAAGTCCATTATATTCATATACAGATACAAGTGGTGCTCATTTATTGTCGATTTATGTGACATTTTAGGTTGGCTCTGCGTACTAAAAGCACTCAATCACCCCCATCTTCCATCACCATGTCGAAGGCCCATGATAAAATAAAAAAAACCTCTTCGTCCTCGCTCCAGTCCCTCCGATCCTCTGCCACAAAACGTGCCAAGAAAGTCTCAGCAGCTGTTCATGCTGGCACTGCTGCAGTCATCTGGCCACTCAAATGAGCATGGACCTCACCGTCGACTTTATCGTCGAAGGTGGCATCCATTGCCGACGACGCCGAGAGTATCCATTCGACTTCAAGCATCTCGGGGAGCTCAGGTAATTGACGTTGTTTTCTTTTTTCTTTTTTTTGCTAATTGCTAGTATTAGATAAAGGGTCGATCTCTAAGCCACCATCGCTCATATCAACCAACTCAAACGAAGATCCAGACTCGTGCGAGGATGGCGATGGCGATAATGTAGACCCTGAAGCAGAACTCAGTAAGCCTCTGCTCTGGATATTTTGGCTTGATACTCAATAGTTTGATATAGAGGCACTCAAGCGAACCTGGCGCTCACCGATCTATTCCTTCTTCAAGTCGGACGACGTCTCCATTCAGTACCACAATAACAGACTCTGCCATTTTTTCCCTTGTGCTGCCCGTAGATGCAAGACCGCTACGGGTGGTGTACGTCGCTTCCAAGATTCCAAAGACCGGGCGTCAACTGCCAATCTTCGACATCACGCACTCCGGTGCTTCGGAGAAGAAGCAGTATGAAATGGTACGAGGGGCAACGACATCGATGGGACCAATGGTTCTATCTTTTCTTTGTTCGCACGCCAAGGCCAAAAGCCTGTGCACTATTCTCATCAATCCCATACTAACACTGAAGTCCGGTAAGACTTGTCTCTCCTCTTTGTGATATGTCCCTTAACATTCTTTAGTGCCCACCTTGTTAAATGGATTACTGAGAACAACCGACCAGCCAATATTGTAAACGACCGAGAATTACACGAGTTACTAACAGCTGGACGACCATGCATTGAACTCCCTGGTCATATGACTGTTTCGCGGGATATCAAGGCATGTTTTGGTAAGTGTCGTGACCACATTGCTAAGCTTTTACGGGTATGTTTTCGCCTCTACTTTATTTTGAGATTGGAATTAATATATATTTTTTTTGTTTCTTTTTTTCAGGAGCATCCGGGACAGCTGCACTTTGCAACGGATGCATGGACATCTCCGAACCATCGGGCATTTGTGGCATGGACCGTACACCTTGAGCACCAAGGTCACATGCTTGCGTTTCTTCTTGACATCGTCGAATTGCCGGAGGCAAGTGGCTCACTTATTTTTCTTTGTCAGTGATGCTAACATTTGTCTCAGTCTCACACTGGCGTCACAATGGCCAAAGAATTTCAGGCAATGCTTGTGCGATTTGGGCTTAAGGACAAGGTATGTCTCGGACTTCGGCTGACAGGCCCATACTTATCTACTTGTTGTTCAGATTCTCGCGCTTAATGCTGACAATGCAACATCCAATGACACTCAGACCACCACCCTCGCGCAGATGGAAAACGCCTTTGAAGAGGTCAATCGTGCTCGTTGTTTCAACCACACGCTCCAACTGTCAGCCAAAACCCTACTCAAACCATTCAACGCAGGCATGTCCTCGGCGCAAATGGCAGTGGAGGAAGAGGAATCCCCTGGCTTCGATGATATGCCGACGCTTTTGGACAACAGTGCTAGGGATGACAATGAAGACGACACCAATGATGGTTATGAAGGTATTGGTGAGGAGGATCTCGGTGATGATGATGAACCCGAGGATGAGGGTGGTGATGGGATCGACAAATTAAACGACCTGGATGAGGAAGAGCGCGAGAGGATTTTAGCTGACACGGCTGTCGTTTGGCAGACTGTCACTAAGGTTCGTATTATTAACTTCCAACTCCCGCATTACTTATCATTAATTGCAGGTCCGGCAATTATCCTTCGCGATCATTCACTCGACAACCATTGCGCTCCCAGCTTGGCGAACCATCTGCACTCAAGCAGGATTCAAGCCATATCTCATCCCTCGTGATGTTGTCACGCGATGGAACTCAACATATGATATGATGCAATTCGTGCTCAAGTACCGAGTACCCATTGATAGCATTACAGCAAACAAGGAATTGAAGTTGAGAAAGTATGAGCTTGATAATGAGGATTGGAGGATTATCGAAGACTTGGTCGTTGTACTCGAGGTGGGCTCATTTCATTCATTGAAACCACACTAGCATTGACGCAATGTTCTTTACAGCAATACAAGAAGGCTATGCTTTTTTTTTCTGGCAACACAGCAAGTATTGCGGCTGTGATTCCAGCAATGGACCGTCTTCACAACACCCTCAACCTTCAGACAAAAAAGGAGTACCATCCGTCTATACTTGTTGCGATGAAATTGGCCCAAAGAAAGTTGGATCAGTATTACTCAATAACCGATCTCTCGTCTGTCTACAGAATTGCCATGGGTAACGTAGTGGCTTCTATTTCTTGGTGCCTGCTAACTTTTACTCTGCAGTTCTACATCCCGGTCTCAAATTAGAATACTTCCGGCAACATCAATGGGACGATGAGTGGATCGACGTGGCAGAGAATCTAGTTCGTGAGGAATATGTGGTCAACTATGAGATAAAGGAGATGGTTTCTGGTACCAGCGACGCTGAGGAACAGAGCGATAATGTGAGTATGAGTTAGTCATGTTCGTTGCTCTGGCTCTGATTAACAAGTGATACAGAAACATGCGAACGACTTCATCGACTTCGCTGACTTCTCGGTCGGCACCTCATCACAGACCAGTGAACTTGATGCTTACCTACGGAGCGTGGTCGAAAACGTGAAGGACCCCTTGAAGTGGTGGATCGACAACCGCCCTATATATCCAACCCTTTCATGCATGGCATTAGACTTTTTAAGTATTCCTGGTTAGTCTTCTTTTACTGGCTTTGTTTCTGCTCTAGCTAAGATCACATAGCAACCTCCACCGCAGTAGAATGGGTCTTTTCTCAAGGTCACCAATTACTTCACTTCACACGCAATCGACTTTCCCCATTGTCAATTCGCACTTACTTGTGCCTTGGGTCATGGAGCCGACACGACCTTCTGTTTCTAGGGGATTTGTTATCAGCGTTGAGGGTGAAGAAGAGGAGACGAGTGGATACTGATGCTGAAGACTACAGTAGTTGCCAGAGTTATTTCTATATACCCCGAAGTAGTAGGATATTTTTGGTCAAGTTTGATGTTCTCACCGTGGGTACTGGTGGTACCGCGGTAATTGATGATACCTGTATATGTCTTGTACGGGTTTATACCCATACCCGTGAAGATGGGTGTGCTTGCGGGTACAGTTACGGTTGTTGAAAACTGTACCCGCGGTATACCCGTGAGATAGCCTACAGATCTTTGGCCCTTTCAAGGCCCCCACCACCCTCTTCTCCAATAATCAGTCAGCGATCACCCTCACCCATGACCATCAATATCATGCCTGTACTAAGCATATTGACATCCGGTACCATTGGATCCAGTGGATCATCGAGCAGGGCACGATCAGACTTATCTATTGCCCCACAGAGCATATGGTCGCTGATGCGCTCACCAAAGCACTCCCATCCTTGAAGGTGAAGCATTTTGTGGCAGGTCTTGGACTGTGCATGAAATGAGGGGGAGTGTTGAAATCCATGGCCTTTGTGCCCGCATGTGTGATGCACCATGCAGATTGGAGAGATTGAGGCTTGTTGGTAGGAGCCTGAAGGTTTGGACTCTTATGATAAGATATTGGACTCATTACTTTACACCACACACACATGGTACACATTGTTACAACATTCAGATGTGTTTCACTATTTTCCGATCTCTTATTACCTTACAATTTACTGTGCTGCCCCTTAAGGGCCTTAGGGGCATAAATAGCCCAAGTTTACTGTACTTGCACCTCAGTTCTTGTGCTAGCATCACACGCAGATAACTGAGCTACTTGTCACTGCTTCTAGCATTGACCTTTCATGCACATGGATCCTTAGAACTCAAACCCCTGTACATTGAGTCCATACCTCTCTAGAGCATTTTTTGTGATGCAGGTTCCTAGGTGGTTAAGTCCTAGAGGTACTACATGCAAGGTGGTTAAGACCTTGCTTACATAAGCAGCAGTGACAGGAGGTGGCTTTGTTGCCTTGGAAGGGGGGGGCATGAGGTTGGAGTCACTTGTTCTCCAGCTGTATATGTGGACATGTGCTTAAACTGCATTGTTTAAAATACCCCTCCAAAAAATATTTAACTGGCCCAGTCAAGGGACTAACTAACCATCCCTTGGATGAATTTGCAGATGTAGAAGAAGATCAGATTGATTGCGTGTCACACAACAGAGGAGAAGAGGGAGATGTTTTTTGGATACTGGTCAAGGGTCAATACCCTGACCTTTTTATCTACTTTACATTGTACCTAGGAACTCAGTCCATTTCTTAAGGATATGGACAGTATATGTCAATGCCATGCATCTCTAAGTAAGCAATAGGAAAGATGAAAGTAAAGACCAAAAAGAAACTGTAAGCAAGGAAAGAAAAAGGGAATGTAGGCCATCAGGTAGTGGCATTGGTTGATGCTCCAATGCCTGCTAAGGTAGGGGACATTGGGATGCAGCACCCTTATGTCAGCATGGTAAACCCTAGCTAACCCTATCCTTAGTGTTATTAAGTACTTGTTAAATTTGTAATCTCCTCATTCACAATCAATCATAAGTAAATTCTAAATTATAAGAATGGAAGTGTTCCTAAAAAGCTCTCTGTCCTTTAAGAGTTTTTTTAAAAAATATTGTGTTTTGAGTGAGCTTTTGTCAGTTTCTTTTTTTTGTTTAAAATGTATTATTTTACTCTCTAGACTCATTTATTGTCATTTGCATGGGAATGTGCCACATGATATTTTCATTTAAAAAAACTCCAAACTTTCAAGTGCCATATCTCAGCCATTTCTTGATAGGTTTCCACCAAACTTGGTGTGTGTCCCTTTGAGCATGAGTACTAGTTGCAAAACTACAAAGAGGCCTCCAATTCTTGCTTTTTAAAAATCAGATTTTGGCATAAATTTGAGGATTTTGGAATGCAACACTTCTAGCACATGAAATACTTCATGTAAAACCACCAAACCTTGTTTGCAACTACTTTAATATGTCCTTTAGCTCCTCAAAAAAACCCAGGATGGTAGGGTGCATCAATGGCATGTAGGAGCTCCTCAAAAAATATAGCATTCAAGTATCTAAAAGAATGCAACAGTGAGTACAAGGCCAAAATCCCCCTGTAAGGCTTGAAATTTTTTGATCATTTCCCTAACATATTGAAGTAGTTGCAAACAAGGTTTCATGGGTTTACATGATGTATTTCATGTGTTAGAAGCATTGCATTCCTAAATCATCAAATTCATGCCAAAATCTGATTTTTAAAAAGCAAGAATTGGAGGCCTCTTTGTAGTTTTGCAAGTAGTACTCATACTCAAAGGGACACACACCAAGTTTGGTGGAAATCTATCAAGAAATGGCTGAGATATGGCACATCAGCAAAACGGGAAGTTGCTACAAGGCTCTATATAGTAATCCATAGCACTCATAGCACTCATAGTTGTCATAGCAGAGGTCCTAAGGTTTATGGAGCTACAAAATCCAAGCTACAACTATGGAATGCTACACAGCACTACAATAGGCTCACATATTATAGCGAGCCCAAATCTAAATCTTTTTTTCTTTCTTTTTTCTTCTCCTAAAAGCTCGCAAGTTCCAAAGCTTATAATAAAAAAGTGATATATTATCTAGGGTAATACAAAATATAGTAAATAAATAGCATCGTCGCTGTCCTCACATCGCTGTCCTCATGCTGTCGTCTGCGTCTGCATTCTTGTTGTCCTTGCTGCATCCGCGTCCGCGTCCTTGTTGTACCCATCATATCCTCGTACTTGTTGGCTCGCCACATCTGCATCCTTGTGTTTGTTGTCCTCGCCGCATCTGTATCCGCACCCTCGTTGTACTCACCACGTCCTCGTTGTTGTTGTCCTTGCTGCACCTGCGTTCTCGTCGTTGTAGTCCTCGCTGCGTCTGCATCCGCGTCCTTGTTGTATTCACTACGTACTCGTCCTCATTGGCCTCGCCCCATCTGCGTCCTTGTCCTTGTTAGCCTCGCCGCGTCTGCATCCGTGTCCTCGTTGTACTCACCGCATCCTCATCCTCATTGTCGTTGCCGTGTCTGCATCCACATCCTTGTTGTACTCACCATGTCCTCGTCCTGTTGCTCTCGCCGCGTCTGCATTCGCATCCCAGTTGTACTCACCGTGTCCTCATTGTCCTCCTTGTCGCCACATCACATGCCTGCTGTCATTGTCGTGATCGCGTGGCCGTGGTTGTGGCGGTTCAGGTGATGTTTGTGCTCACCGATTTTGTTATTGTGTAGTGCGAGAACCTAAAATAAATCTAGAGTTATTAATTCGTTGTGAGGAAACGAGCGAAAAAAATAAATGGATACATTCCCTATGTGGCCATTAAGCATCACTTCGTGGTTGTCAAAGCTCCCTGTTTCCACCCTACGAGCAGTTGCTCATGGCAGGGGATGGGGGTGCTATGGGGGTGGTAGCCATGGATTGTTCTGTTCGTAGAGGGAGGGGGTGTGAGGCCGAGAATGGAATGAGAAACCCCCCACTCACGTTTGCAGCGAGAGAGGGGTGCCTGTAGTCACCGAGAACCACGCGCTACTAGGCACATTGTGCTGGTGCTGGTGCCGGTTCGGACAGTGGCAGCAGCAGGCCACAGCAATTGGAAAGGAAGCTGGAGCTAGGTGTGAGTAACCCAGGAACATAGTATTTCTGTGCAAAACGGCACGCCCGTAACAAGACGGTCACAAAGAAAATAATTCTCTCTCTCACCTTTGTCGTCCGTCTCCCGCGTTTCAATGATGGCACTTGAGATCGGCTCGCCATTTATAGTGAGCATGTGACTTGGACAAACATTTCCCTTCTGAGGCTATCAACTCGCCAAAGGGGACCGTGGTTGGGGGGACACATGGTCAGATGGTTGTGAGTGAGATAGGGAGGGGACGAACGGACCTAGGACACTGCTCTGTCGCGTTCCCGAGTGTAGGGTTGTTGCACGCATCTACGAGCACAGACACACCAAGCACATCCGAGAGGAGTATGTACTCTTGGCGGAATGAGGTACCAGTCCGACTGGTGCGGGTGAGAAACTGGATTGTGGACATCCATTCATCCGTGGTGATGTACCGGTCATAGAGTTGAGGTTAGCATGCAGGCAGCTCACCTGCACCACTGTCTGGCATGCTGGCCAGCTCTGGTGACTTGTGCCTGCCATCATCTGGCATGGTGGTTGCTATCGGCTGTGGCTGAATCGTTGTTGCTGGCAAGGTGGTGCTGGTGTGGGGTGGTGGCATGTAAACAAGGGGCAATTCAATGGTCAGTTTAATGTCACGCTTGACCAAGACCAAGTGCTTCTGACCAATATATTCCGTGAACGTGAGGGCTGTCATACCCCACCCAGCGGCCTACGACACCATGCAAATCCAGCTTGGTGCCTTTCGAATTGTGTACCCAGGCCCTCTGTCCACTGCCCAAATTGGGCTTGTGCTTGTGAGACCGTTCGTATGGCATAATGATGCCTAGCACATGCATCGAGGTCACATTCTTGAGCGATATGGTGTGGTGGCAGTCAAGAGAGCAGGTGGTTGTATGTGAGACATGTCCAAGCCTGCGATGTAGTGTGGGGGGACTCACATGCTCCATTGCCGCCGCACTGTGAAGTCTGGAAGGTCCTTGCACTTGTGGCCCACCAAGGCAAGCGGGATTGTGTTGGGTGTTGGGAAACAAAAATGGTACGAGTTGGATTTTTCTATTTTTTTATGTTTATTTGAAATATTATGGATAAAACAAATAGGAAACGTAAGATGTGCCTTGTACAACAAACATAGACGTCATGAATGTATGCCACCAGCTCAGCTCAGGGAGGCCAGCAAGGACCTTGAGTTCCGAGCACACTCGAGTACCGCCATCCGCTGGCTCACTACTCGTTCCGCATGCCGACGCGGGCAACCGCGGGCAGTTTGCTCAAAAGGACCTCGGCGTTGTATACTCACGCGACACCCTTGGCGACCTTGGCACAGCCGAGCAGCTACTTGATGACGACATTACCGTACAGGAGAGCTCAGGACGTCAAAAAGAGGCGCGCACGCTTGACGAGCTGCGCTTCATACCAGGCGACTATCTCTGCGTCGCCGTGATGCTACCCAAGAACGTGCAGGTGAACTTTTCTGGCGACTCATCGTCGGCGCAGAAAGGTCCTGGTGGGGCATCGTCATCGGCTCCGGCAAATGGATGGAAGAGCGGGGGAGGAGGACTCGGACGAAGCGCGAATGCATCTTCGGCGCCGGGGACTGCGGCACCTGGTGCAGGCCGTGAAAGAGGCCATTGGCGCGGGGGCTCAGATGCGCCGCCTCAGCACGCTCACGGCCGTGGAGAGCGCGGGGCGGATTTTGGTGCTGGCCGTGGAGACCGGGAATGGGAACGGGACGGAGGTCAGTTCAGGGACGAGAGGGATAGACGACCACCATTGGCTTCTTGAGCACTTTCGGGGCGATTGTGGCTGCATTTGATCTGCCCGTCGCTGATCGTGAATGCAAACTCACGGACGACGGCAGGCGTGGGGGGAATAGGAGAGGTGGCGCGAGGAGTGACAAAGGATGATGGCAGAAAGATGGATGAAATAGGCGGGCAGGCTTTCAGACAAGGAGAGGACCTGGGCATGGTAAGCCGAAGCGCGACAGGGTTTGCAGGGGCGTGTTGGCAGTACATTGTAGACAAGGGTTCGAATTTTTCTTGTGGAACTCGTATGAGTCTTCGCTCGAGAAGATGCGGTCAGTGCCTCATACCGAGCGGGGTGAGCTGAGGGTACAGGTGGCGGTATGAAGGCCGGAGTTGGGTCAAGTTCAGAAACCGGTGACTGGCAGCGAGCATAGCGACGCTTCAAGGGTGAGACGGATTTTGCCGTGAGGAAGGAGCTACTGCTTGTGGCAGGAGCAGAGAGCAGTGCTTGATAGGCCTATAGGAATGAGTGCGTGTCGGCTGTGCACGTGGTGGAGGTGAGTGAGATAGCCTAATCTTATGGAGCTGACGGGAGGAGGCCAGAGGAGAGGTGGCACAGGTGGATGTGTGTGCCGGTGTAGCGTGGGTTGCATGTGGTGGAAGCCGTCGGTCGTGCGCGTTCGTTGGGCTCCAGGAGAACGCCGAGGTAGCGATGTGAGCAGTGCATCCACAATCGTGTGCTTGACCGTCGTGTTACGCAGGAGCGGTCGTCTTCCTGCCCTTTGTCCTTCTCCCGCCCATCACGTCCAAATGACTCCAGCACCCGGCCCTGCGATGATGACTTGCGCAGGGGCATCGACACAGACCCCCGTTGTGGCAATGAGAGATGTGTCTGCGATTATGTACTTTCCGGTAAATCACCATGTCGATGCCCATGCCCGGACGAGAGCCGAGTGGAGCGAATCGAGTGCAGATTTTCAGTTGATGGTGAACGCATGAGGCGGTGCATAGAGGAATTGAGTTGGAGCTGATTTTCTTGCGCGCCGGGGATGTAGACTCCGACAGCACTGACGTCTCTGCCGGCAACATGTATGGTGGCTCAAGCGAACCCATGATCGCATTGACTGTACCGACCCGCGTGGCTGTTGGGGAGGGCATTGTGAGGCGAGACTGCTTCAACCGGGGTGTAGTTCTCTCTGGGTGAATGATGTTGAGTGTCGAAAGGTCACGTGCTGCCTCCTCCCAGCAACTTCTCCGTACACGTTCGGTCTCCTCATTTCCCGCATTCATCTCGCCCTCAACGCATAACGCATCCCACAGCCCACTCCATCGCGTGCGAACGTCCCGCCATAGTCTCGCCTGCCACCTTGCTAAGTGTCCCACGCAAAATGCCGTGCCAGTCTGCAGGAGACTGAGGTAGGCAGGTAGCTCCGTGCGAAGCTGTGTACACAGCACAATGTATGCGATCGATGCTTCTTGTAGTGCGGAAGGTGGGCGGCCCTTGGCAGCGTTGTATTGAAGCAGCACAAAGTGGTGGGGCTCCAATGCATGTAGGGTGTTGATGAGTAGCATCGGCCGTTTGGTTGTATCAAGCAGCATATGAAGGTGAGGCAAAAGCTGCTCGCGTACGAGAGCTTCGAGATCCACGCAGAGCGAGGTGAGTTGCTTGTCGACTACGGCCATGAAACCGTTGAATGCCTCGGATGTTACATCTGGTCCGAGGCCGATCACACGTCCAAACCCCTCGGCCCAGACACACAATGTGGACATGAGAACCTGAACGGATTGTACCCATTCAACGGTCTCCTTGGCGAATTGTTGGATAAACTCGTCCGAGCGGTGGATATCGCGCTCCATTTGGGCGAAGCGTTCGGCTTCTTCACTGTCGGCTCGAGATATGCTTCTAGGTGTGGTAGTGCCACGCACCTGGATGACAATTCCAAGGCCCTTCTTCTTGAGGAATTCTGCTGGTTTTCCGGTGGCTAAAATGTCTTTGACGACTTCGCGCTGTTGTTGCACTTCATTAATAGAATGCGAGACGTCCTCAATCATGGCCTTGGCTCGATGAAGGTTCTCCTTGTCGGGATGAGAATCAGGTGTCTCTACAATGATGGCCTGCAGTAATAGTGCATACTTGAGAATGTGTTGCACTGGCTTGATGAGGAGTGAAGGAAGGTCCCGCGCGTGTGAGAGCTGTTGGGCAAGGGTGCGCGTTGTCCCATGGTATGCAGCAAGCGCGGGGGTTTGGGGAAGCACATTAAGGTGGGCGAGGGCAGCTGGGTGATGAGTGATGTAATGCATATATAGTGGCTCCAAATGGGGAATCTTTTATGTATTAGCTGAGCAGTAGTAGAAGGCACCACGAAAAACGCCGCGTACCACATCAATGAAGAGTGCACCAACACTATCTTCGCCTTCTCCGATGGGAACGACACTACCCGAGCGGCTTTGAGATGATTGACGAATTGATCAGCGAATTAAGCGAGGTCGGAAATGTTGCTGAAGATAGTGCCGGTATGTTCGGGTGTCATAGGGGGTCCGAGCAAAGTAATGGACGATGCGGAAGCGTTAGAAAGAGTGTGGGTGGAAGAGGAGGAGGAAAGAGGGGGGTAGGGATTGGGGGATCATGGCCTGGGATGGGGGCGTAGGTGACATTAGCAGGAGATGTAACGAGGGACACCAAGTATATGAGACATACCAAGGGCAATGGGGAGATGGTCATCACGAATTAGGGTGAGGTCGGAGGCATAAGTGCGCTCGGATTCAATGAGTTCAAGGAGAGCATGGTTACACTTGGTGAGACCGGTGGAGAGGATTTTAGGGGGGAGCATGGCAGAAGGTGGTGGAGAATCTAATGTGTCGCAGAGAGAAGTGCCATCTGGAATGATGTCTGAGGTTGAGGTTGGAGAGGAGGTAGCGGTGGAGAGGGTAATGGGGAGGGGTTTATTGGGAGACGGGGTGCGGGGCATAGCGAGGAAAGGAGAGGACCTTGACTTTTCACTGAGGAAGCCACCATTGATGACGATATTCATGGAGGATAAACTGCCGACAAGAGTATCAATGGAGAACAAGGATGAGGAGCTCATTCGCAACATTGGAGGGGGCATATTGGTGAGTTTAGTGTGGGAGTCAGACAAAGGCCGCAGGATGCGAGCTTGTGGACGGAGCGGAGAGCGAGCAGGTAAGGGAGGTGACTGCTTTGAAGACTGAAGTGGCCTTGGATTGGGGACTCGGTGCATTCTGTCTGTGTCCGTTCTGTCTTCACGCCGCACACCAAATAGAGCTATGGGGTTGCTATGGTGTGCTATGGTGTGCTATGCAGAGTGGCCCCAAACTATGACAACTACGAAAAACCTTATTTGCTATGACTCGAAATTAGCGTTTTGCTGATGCACTTGAAAGTTTGGAGTTTTTTTAAATAAAAATGTCATGTGGCACATTCCCATGCAAACAACAATAATGGAAGTTAGAAAAACTTGACCACTTTTTTGAAACACATGTGACCGCTTACTAAGGTCACATGACATAAGCAAAAGTCCCATAGCCCACCAGAGACAGAAAAATATGCCTATAAAAAATTGTGCAAAGTGAGCACAGAGTCAAATAGGAGATTTCATTGCATGCTGCCACCTGAGGTGGTAACTAAACTCAAAGGAGATGGGCCCTAGTATTACATAGAATACACTGTATTTTTTTTTTACTTAATAGTGCATGCACACCCATTTCGGACACTTTTGAAAATTTAGGCACTTGATCCTTCTCACAATGAAACAGTCATGTGACTTAACCCTAGGGTTTATTTAGGGTTTAGGGTGCTAACATAAGGGTGCTGCATCCCGATGTCCCCTACCTTAGGCCCATGCCATTGCACTTGATCTGATGCCTGCTGTCACAGGTTTGTGGCAGCATTGCAGTGGCACAGCAATGCCACGTGCTAGCAATCTATGTAGATAAGCAAAATGATAAAACAAGATAAAGCTGTTGAAGAGATAAAAACAAATGCATGATATTGAGGTCAGGGCAGCGTGAGGTAATTGGAAATGGGGGAAACCGAGCAGAGAAGCAGAATCTATTACCCCTTTCTGGGGTTAGTGGAATATATACCTATTTATGGTAATACTAATCTCCATATTATATTATTAATATTCGGTCATACTCCGTCATTCCGCGCTCCATATTCGGCTTGGTCCCCAACACTCCCCCTCAAGCCGTGGAAATTCCTAATCTGGTGGTGTGTATATTATGTCTCTCGGGGGTTAGCGTTTTAGTAGTATGTTGGCTGTTTGCTATTGGGATAGCATCAGAGGGCTACTCCGTTAGTTACCAGGTACTTATTCGGGCTAACTGGTCTAACTCCATTTGGACCGCTTCATACCATTTTTGCCAACCAGGGGATTTTTTGCCTTTTAGATTGTCCCCGGCAAAGGGTGAATATGTGTGAATTTTCATACATGCATCAGCAAAACTGCAAAAAGTATGCCTATGTTTGTGAGGAATACATACTTGGAAAATCATGAAATT
>QFDX01000835.1:0-11106 GCA_003315875.1 Lactifluus piperatus
TGGGGAAGGACGAGGTTGATGATTGATTTGGTTGGCGCATGGGAGGAACATCACATCCTATCGGCTGTTCCTATTTTTACCTACTGGATACCGTTGGCGGCTGAATTGATATCCACATATTAAGGAAGTCCAAGTATGCATATATGTAATGTACTGTATATATGTACCTTTTTATTTCACAATTTACTATTTCGTTGAATATGGCCAACTTTGGCGTGTTTGATGCTAGTCCATGCCGCTCTGTACCAACTGTGCTCAAGTAGTGCCCTATCTATACACAGTCTACCATTCCGTCAACAACGCCAGATTAGAGCAGTGTGTCTGTGTGCATTTCCTTCCCTTATCCTCTCATCCTCACACCCCCTTGCAGCCCTCATGCCGCGCGCCCGCGGATCCCTACGTCGAGCATGACGCGCTCGTCGTCGCACTAGACCTTATTCTCCTCAAGCGTGGAGTTTACAGGCACTTGCTCTTCAATCGCGGGACGCCGCCCAAGAAGGTGGATGAACAACCTGCGCGCGGACATGACCAGCCGCTGCAGCTGGGGGAACGGAGCGCAGAAGAGAAATGGGCGTTGGCGGAGGACAATGCTGCCGCCAGGGAAAGGGTGCGTGCGCGAAATTCCCCGTCGTCTCTTGTCTCTCTTGATGATGGCCCTTGGGCTGATTTTTTTTGCCTCTTCGTTGTAGACTCGTAGATGGTTGATCTTGCGCGTCGGGGCGGCTGTCGTACTTGTCGATTCTTGTACGTTGACTCTCCGCCCCCCCCCCCGCCGCGCGTTCATTCCTCAATTCATTCTAACCCTTCCCACTCCACCTCCTCCCTGAACACTCGTTCTAACTTTAACTTGTCATAGTTGTGCGCTGGTCACAGCTTCGTAAATTCGGTTTTTTTTTTCTTGTTGGGTTGGACTTAAACACACCCGGCCTTTTTTTTTGTTTTCTTTTAACTTTTTAGGTGGTGTGCATGGCTTGTGGCGATCATCAGAATCGAGCTTGGGTTCACGGATGAGTGACAGGGAGGCTGTTGCCGCGTTCCTGCGCATCTTTTTGGGCTGCCTCATAGGTAGGGCTATGAGCCTAAGAATGGCAGAGATATGGGTCTTTTCGCTAATCCCTTGTCGCGGGTTACAGAAACGGTTTCGTTCCACTCAGGCATCACGTTGGCGTCCATCTGCGTGCTCACCAGCCTTGATCGCATCACCAAATGGAGGAAGCACCCGAGTCCACCGTCTAACATCCGTCTGCAGCTCAGGTATGTAATTTCCGCTCCTTTTTGTTTTTTCCCTCGGAAATCTTATTGGGGGTGTGCCCCACGCCCCCAATCTAGATACTCGCATATTTCTCTGTGCTTGCTCTACTCTTCGTTCACCAAGTTTATGCTGCTCGTGATCCTTTCGATTTGGGGATCACATGTCAGAGAGGACTCATCCCATTCTGCATATATATACAAGCTGCAGTCGGAAAGCCCACTCTGGCATATCTTGGATGACGATGTCCTCGACCGGACATGGTTAGTGCGCAACTTGCTTGGGGGTATGTCTACTGGGTTTGGACTACGAGGTACGTCAGCTTGCACTTCGTTTGCCAACCAAAGCCATTTTCCTTGTGGAAACGGATTCTGATAAGATACGTTTTTCTTTGTTTTTTAAAGTGGTGTTGGACTGCCATCCCTTTTTCACGAGCCTTGTCATTCTTTCGGGATGGTTCTTCAAGAATGGCGTGGTTAGCCTCATTCGGGAATTTATTGGCTTGGGGAATGGCGTCGAGGAGACATGGCTGGCATATAGTATCCCTTGAACTTACTGGTGCATATATATAGATAAGCCACATGCCTGCTAATAAATTCAGAATTTCACTCTGTATTACCGTTCATTATTAACCATGATGAATCGTAATACAGTGCGAAATTGGAGCAAGAATGAGTGGAGGAGAAAGAATTGTCTGACATTTGATACGTTCATGTGGCTTACAGTAGATTACGTACTTGCGATGGTTTGTCGACTTAATGCGCATGCATGGTGAACATACACAACACACATTTGCGATTTGCTTTGGCCAGTGCTCGGATCAGCATCTTTCCTAACTTACTGGAGAACGATAGTCGAGAACACCATAAACAAACAGGTTCAACGTTCAATATGCAATCTTGACGCGGCGCCCAGTGAAAACCTGCTCTGGAAGAATCCGGACGAATTTGGGCAGATCTGGTGGTGCATGGAATTGGCTTGTAGACTACAGCCAATTTGGCCGGTCGTTTTCTGTAAAATTAATGTCATGTGATACTTTGGAGCGTCGAGTACCGTGAGTCGCGAGTCAATCAAATCAAACACCTTGTTTCATCCATACCGCGTGTCCTTGTGTTCTGATCTGGCGACCCCTCACAGACTCTTCGAGTCTATTTCCTTCCCGGACTCCTCCTCCATCATGTAACCAAGGTTGGGGGCGAACGTATGTCCTCCCCTTCCCTCATCACAACTCTCACCTCGTTCGTCCTTATCCAAAGTTGTGAGTTCCACATTTATCCTCTCACTCTTTTTTCTTTCCTTGGAAACAAACACTGCTTCCTTTTCAGGATGGCATTGAAATGAATGGCGTTTTCTTCGATCCTAACCTAGACTCCAGCTTTGAGAGCATGGGAGGTGCGTATCGAATGTACCCCCCCCCCCCGGCTCTACCCCGTCGTCCCGCATCCTCACGCGCCTCTCTCCATTTCTCCCCTCCCTCTCCCCTCCCTTGTATTGGGAAGACGAGTCTCCTTACCCTGAAGTGTGTGCCGCTGTCTCCAGAGCAGGTTTTCACTGGGAGCTTGACGGCTTCTCACCTTGACCAGACCACCACTATTAATAACTCTATACCTTCTAATACAAGGAGTGTGAGAAAAAGAAAACTGCTCCGCTCGGGGTGTGTGTGTGAGCAGATTATTGATTCAGATACATTCAGCGCAGCCTGTGAGGTTAAGTCTGATCGACCTGATCCCCCACAGGAGATGCAGCAGTACTACAGCATATTAGTTGGCAGAAGCACGAGCAGACTTTTGATGTCTTCCCGTCTTATTTTGCGTTGTAATGGGGTGGGGTGCCATTAGCAATCAGTTCAAGTTTTGCCGTGGACAGCCTGATTCCAGGGCAAATTTTTCATACAGAAGGACAGAAACTAGACAAGTTTACAATGCTGTCATCACAGCTTACCGTTGGGGGCCAAATCCAGACCCAGCCAAGGGAGGCAAAGACGTGGTAAGGAGCGCTGAAGCTTGAAACAAACGTAAGACACCATTTCAGGCCCAAAATATGACGCAAATAAGGTTCTACGGCATTCACGGTTACGGACGGAAAGGTGCCGGCCTTAAGAACCCTTGAGTTGGATAAGTCAGTGAGAGAGGGTTGTGGACGTACTCGTCGGGGTGAGAGGAAGCCCTGAGTTTGGTGAGCACGGCAAAAGTAGAGTCTAGTGCTAGACTTACGAAGGAGGTGCGGCAGCCGGGCTACTTGAAAGATCGACGAGATCAGTTGGATCAGGGGAGGTCTCGGGTCCAAGGACGGATACAGTACCTCACGGAGCTTTCAGTCACTTCAGATGCATTGGTGGATGATTGCGATGAAGACATTGCACAGCTTAAATTGGAACCGACGGTATGAGATTTCTTTGGGGTCTTAATGGGGTTCTTAGTACACTGGTGGCGTTGCCATTAAAGTTGCGCGTTTATGGATGAGACATTGCACAGCTTCAATTGGAACCGACGGTATGGGATTTCTTTGGGGTGTTAATGGGGTTCTTAGTACACTGGTGGCGTTGCCATTAAAGTTGCTAAACAGCGTTTGTGGATGAGACATTGCACAGCTTCAATTGGAGCCGACGGTATGGGATTCCTTTGGGGTGTTAATGGGGTTATTAGTACACTGGTGGCGTTGCCATTAAAGTTGCGCGTTTATGGATGAGACATTGCACAGCTTCATACCGATTTCCTTACTAGGTTTCACGACCGCCGAGCATCAGTCGACCGATTTGAAATGGGTTTTGAAAAGGGACCACAACGTGCCGCCCGTGCAGAGTCGGATGCTTTGCTTTGCGCCTATTGCAGTATGCCTATTTAAATGTTGAAAACCTGGGACCCACTGCTGCAAGCTACTTTCCCCTCGACTTGTGCAGTCTAAAGGGATCCCGATAACGCCCTACCTCTCCGACTTCCAGATGAGCGAGCAACTGCCACAAAACGTAGGGAACTATCCTTACGATGGAGTAGCGCTCTCAAACACTGCTCCACCCATGCCTCTCAATCACGCCAATGTGCAACGGGATTCTGCAGTAGGCAGTGCATACCAAATATCTCTTGGCTTGGGCGCTCAATGCTGGAGACGGTTTCAGATCCCTGCGATGTCAGATATTTCTCAAGAAAATATCTTTCCATTTCTGCCATCAACTTACTCAACTTATGATGGACCGCATCATGTGAGCTATCCGCAATACTGTGAACAACTTCCACCTGTAAGTCCATTTCAACGGAGATCTGAGCATGGCAGATTTAGAATATCCTTGCAGAATGATGGCACCACACATGTTCACCACGCGACAGCTTCCACATACCCAGCTATGCCCCTTGGTGGTGTTGTACCCTCACACCCAGGGCCAGCACATGCGGCTGCCTATGAGGTACCGTCTCTCGTCAGTGTACTTCATACACCCTATCTAAGGACTCGGTTAGAACACCCAATTCGGAGGGGTGCGCAAGAACGCACCTGCATCTTCAGGAGAGAGTGCCATGGGAACTACTCAAGACTTCAATGACGCTAGTCACAACCCCGCTGTCCCCAACACAATCATGACCACCATATATAGGGATCTTGCATTGCGGTTTATTAATAACCCACGGTCAAACATTGTTATGATGAACATGGCATCACTGGGAGAAGGTTCTGGTCGTGCTAAAGTTACGATTGAGCTCGAATTCGATGACCTTGTTTGAGTGGGTTAGCGCAGAATTAAGTACAGAAGAAACCAGTATGTGTTGTTTCGCCTGGACTTGTATATTAGTAGTAGTGTTTGGCGATGCGCTGTGCAAAACCAATGATATACTCCTTCGCTTGTGGTTGGTACGACCATCCACCGGTAGGGTGAACATAGGGCAGTTGAATAACCATTCAGAACCGTCGAGTTGTCAATTGGCTTTTACCCAGACCTGGCATGTTCTTCTAAGAAATACCATTACCCGTATTTTAGCAGTCGTTTGGTGCACAAATGTGCGTACAAAACGTGAGGCCCGCGTGAGGCTGCACCACCTAGCGTTATTTCCCTCTCCAGGAACTGCTCGCTACACTTAAACCTATTTCCGAGCCCCCGGAACTTCCTCAAACTACTCGGCGGGGCCACCGGGGTTAACCGATTCACTTCCGGACAACACTTACTCCCTTTGTTTCACTCGGCCCCGCCTGAGTCCCCTGACACCCCACTACCACCCGATTGCCGACCTGAAAAAGAGTCGGCCACGTTCATTCCTTTTCAAAATTATTAATAATTTCTTTTATTTTTTTTTTGTCGTGTCTCGTTCCTCGGATCTTTTAATAGACGGAGTGGAACCAGTACGTGTACACCGCTAGCGGTACGCATCAACGAAAACAAAATAACAACAACAAAACTGTAACACTTCGTTCCCAGCAACGCGCCCCCGATTATTTCGCATCCTGTCCCACAAGACCCCATCAGTCGCTGTCAGGGCAAAACGTGCTCAGGGCACCCTGACGTTGTCTCTGGCGCCCCCCCTCAATCTCCCGCGCGCGGGTGGTATGTACGCCGCACCCTGGGGGATTTGATTTGTTCTCCCCCGTGGGTCTTCTCCTCCCACCGCCCCCTCGCTCCACCTTTGCCGAGATCACCACCGACCGATGCCATCTTCTCACGTCTACTCTCTGCCTATATACAGCTTAACTTAACATTCACGTGCTGACCCGCTGGATCTTCCAATCTCCCGCGTACCGGCTTTGGCCGTACGTCTCCTCAGGGCAACAAGCGCGTAAGGTCCTCTGGTTGTGTCCAACCAATGAGGAAGGGCAGTGCACCGACGAAGAGGGTTTCACGATCACAGCGCCTCCAGCTAGGCCAACAGTATAATACAGAAAGGGTGGTGCGAATGCATGTACTAACACAGAGTCACAGACCGGGATCTCGGGTCTTGGTAGGAGCCATGGACATAAGTGTTCTCACCCTCCTTACTCTCAGAGGTGTCAAGATTCCAAGGCGAATGTTCTTTCGCCAACAGAACCCTAATTATGCAATATGACGAAAATGAGGAGATCAAATAGCACTCAGTAGTCCCCTTCACTGTCATGTGATGTGATAATACGCGTAGTTGTACGAGTCCTGGCGAGGGAGCATATCCCTTTTCGTTACTGTAACCCTTCAAAGCTTCAAATTTTGCATCTTATCTTGACCTCCGTCAAAAGGATTGGTCACGAATATACAAGGACAGGACGTGATTAAATACGGAATAGATTTATGCATGATGCCTTCACATCCCAATCTGCGACTGCCCAAAACGTTATTGGACCAGCTCGATGGTCCATCAGGTGATCATGGTTCATGGAAATTGGCATTGGCAACTGGTTTGACGCATTGGTGTGGCTAGATACAATTTCTAGGACTCGCCGCGGGCGCAGTAGTGCACATAGACCAAAAGTCAGTCGCAAGGAAGCAAGAAAACAAAATCGCGAGGAGAAGAAACGAAAAAAGGCCGAATACTTCTCTTCTGTGGTTGTCAACGCCAAATGCGTGGCCCTTTCCCCTCACCCTGAGTCGCCTCCGCGTAAAAAGACAAAAGTTGCTGAGCTCCCGCGGCATCAAGTTTCAGACGAGAAACCTGGGAGGACACTTTCGAAGCCTCCGTCTGGTTTGGCAGGAAGAATTCCGCTGCTTCCTCAGGGATAACCTCTACCTGGCCTGTAACGCGCTCTGATTCGCCTACGTTACCGCGCAGTCAGCAAGACGAGGATGACGAAAGGTATATGGCTTTTCTCGAAGCGAAACTAAACTCGGGGAATAGGTCAAAAAGAGGCGTTGGTTATGCCAAAGAAATTGATAATGATGGATTGGGTGGTGAGTAGCTCTACTTGCCTTGCGCATTGCGTCTTTGAACCGACTACTACAGATCTTTTGGGTGACCTTGATAATATCATTGCCGCATCACATTCGTTCAAGGTGTGTTCCGGGCTACGAGTCACTTACGACACCGCACTCATTCGTTCTCACCCTGCAAGCACCCTAAATACCCCTCTAATGTTTCACACCGGTCCTCTGGGTCTGAGCTTGTCGACAGCGAACAGAACAGTGATGAAGAGGGTTCTGATGGTAGCAGGACCATTGAACCCGAAGAGTGGAATGGGTTTCAGGGTGCAGCACTCGACGGAGCCATGCGCAATGCAGAGCTAAATCTAGAATCGCCATTCGACTCTCGATCAACTCGTGTAAAACCACCCAGTATGTTCGAGAGCATCCTTCAGACAGGCACCGCGTTGACTGATCATATAGTGGGAACTTCGCGCTATATCCCGCCTCACCTCAGAGAGGAACCTTCTGATCCTAGTAGGATCGAGAGCAATGCCAAGCTGACCCGACAGCTCAAGGGTTTGCTCAACAAGTTAATCATTTTCATCCACCCACGGGAATAGATATGACTTATACAGATGTCCAACAGACTAAGTGAGCAAAACATCACTACTATACTCAGTAATATCGAAGCCTTGTACCGCGAACACCGTAGACATGGAGATTTCCTTACTTGATAACCTCTATCGTTCCACTGATCTTGGTTTAGACGTGACATCAGCCATCACGTCGTTCATTATCGTGTCCATATCCACTCATTCCACGTTGCTGGATTCATATGTTATTCTCCACGCTGCGCTCGTATCTGGTTTGCATAGAATTGTCGGGGTCGAGTTTGGTAGGGTCCCTTTCTTTGCCGGGTATTGTTACCAACTCTACCAACTCTCACTCTCACTTGGAGTTGCACATTTCCTGCAGAACGTCGTCTCTTCGTACGAATCTCACTATATTGCTCTCAATTCTACTATCGGCGATGCAATTGGCGAAGCATCAGCATCAGGAAAGGAGTGCTCCAACCTCATAGTCCTTCTTTCAGAGCTCTACAACTTCCAAGTTATATCCTGCGTTCTGATTTATGACATAATCCGTGAACTTTTATCCGCCGAATTGACAGAGCCCATTGTGGAGCTCTTGCTCAAGCTCCTGCGCAGTACGTATTAGACCCCAGAGCGTGGCAACAGCTTCGGCAAGACGATCCAAGTGCCTTGAAAGATATCATCCAAATCGTTCAAAGTAAGGCGTTGGACGCTGAAAAGCCTTCGAAGTACGCCATCGTATACCCCTTCTAGCGTCTGTGCGCTGAGCTGCCCCCCTAGCTCGAGAACACGCTTCATGTTGGAGACTTTGACCAACCTGAAAAATAATAAATTCAAGCGGGTCTCAGCGCAACAAGCAGGAGGTGATACCGTGGAACATTTGAAGAAATTTCTCGCTGGGCTTGGCAAAATGCGGCTTTGTACACTCTTTTCAACTTACTTAACCATAGCATGAAAACTGACGACAGTGTTCAAGTGATGCCGCACGACCCGCTACGAGTGGGTTTGGAAGACTTACGCTCCTCGAAGACAAGAGGCAAGTGGTGGCTGGTCGGCGCCGCATGGACTGGCGACCCCCTTGTGGAGCGACAGGAAGGTCCGAAGCACACATCTGCCACCCAGGATGATGATGTGGTCGAGAATGCTCTGCTAAAACTCGCTAAGAAGCAAGGGAACAACACAGACATCCGACGGAGTATATTTGTTGTCTTGATGAGCAGCGATGTGAGCCAGACCTGAGATAGATATTCCCTCGTAGTTGGCTAACACGGGGCATAGGACTACGTCGATGCCTGTGAACGGCTCGCCCAATTGAACTTGACAGAGGTACAGCAGCGAGAGGTCGTTCGTGTTCTTGTGAACTGCTGTGGCAACGTGAGCATGGAACCCGGTCCTCAGGATGGTCGCTTATCCCGATTTATTCTGCAACCATAGGAAAAATCTTACAATCCATATTATGCGTTAGTCTGCCAACACCTTTGCCGAGCCTCTCACTCGTATAAGATCACACTTCAGTTCTGCCTCTGGGATTTCTTACGCGACCTTGGAGAGGCTTCGATTGGTGGCTTAGAGGTTCTGAAAAACTTGAAAGGCAACGGCGAGGATTCAAACTCGAAACATATGTCTTCGACTAGGATGCACAATGTTGCGAACGCGTACGCGTGGTGGGTTGCGATGGATTGTGTGACATTATCAGTATTCAAGGTTCGTCTAGTCAGTGGCTTGACATTCGTGTAACTGAGCCGCCATTCCCAAGCCCGTGGACTTCAGTGTTGAAACCTCAGACACGCGAATTCTTCTCGCAATTCTTTCAGCAGCTCTTTGCCAACAGCCAAGTATCAACGCCAGGCTTGGGCGACGACATGCCGAATACGCGTAATAAGGGCCCCCTTGAGGAAATCTTTATTAAAGCGACACGAATCCAAGTGTTGGCCATGGGTCTCGTATATTTTCTAACAGAGATGAAAAAAATACGTTCTGAGGAAGAAGAGTTCATTCAATGGGCCTGCAGCGTCGCGGTCGATACATTACGGACGGGACTGGACATCATACCTACACGGTAAACTCATCTCACCTACTGTACTATGGTAATCCCTTTCTTGAATGCCACAGTAGTGTAGACGTTCCCAGTCTTCCCCCCGAAGCAAATAGATGGGTGTTTGACGCGCGAGCTGCATGTCTCTGTCAAGGTCTTTCGAGATGCAGGAGGGCAGCCTCACTGGAATTGAAAGTTCGTCTCTGAGTTAATGAAACTCGTCTTCAACTCGTCTTCTGTGAAATTACAAGCTGCATACGACGATCAGTTGACGACCAGCCAGAGGGTATTATATAGTGGCTCACAAGTGATCACAAAATATCCGCTCTCTCTTAGCAACCTCGAAGCTCGCACCGGATAGGTAGCGGCAGGGGATTTCCCGGACACGTCCTTCCCTAGGGCGATAGCGTCATACGTGCCCTTGTCTAGCAGAAGGTCCCACCCGGCCAAGGCGTCCCGTTGTCCTCGGGCAGCAGGAGGCGGCAACTCGTTGAGAAAATCACAAACATGAAAGACAACCTCTTCGCTATTCCGCGTCTGAGCTATCATGCGGGCAAGTTTGACGGCGTCCGGGCTGTAATCGAGCCCACTCAGGTTGGAAGCTGGGTACCCTGCTTCGCGGAGGGCGAAGAGCAATGCCCCGTTACCGCTGCCGATCTCGAGAATCCGAGGATCGGAGGTTGTGGAGACGCTTTCTAAAGCCCACTCTACCATCTTCTCGACGCTATCTTGGCCGAACCTGCAATTTTACGATTCACCGCGATAGAGCGATTTGTGAGAGTTTTTGAAAGAGGAGGATTAGCGGCTCAGCGCTCATCGCGCTCATCACCCATGGAGTCAATTGATTAGGGTTAGAAACCCTGTGTACAATAAATAATTATAAATTATTAATAAATTGAAAAGAAAAAATGAAAAATGAACGGTCAACCGCCCAAAATATTCTTTCCGGCTCGGGGACTGCCATACCCTCAAGGAGTTGGAGTGATGACCTCTGCTACGGCACAGGTACTATGTATCTTGGTGGTATGCTTCTTGCGATCAATCCTGTGTTACACAATTTTTTTCTCTCAACCGGACTTGACCAAATTTCACCTTATCATTCCATCTTATTGTCTTCGTCCTGACCACATGCCCTGACCTCGTATAGGCCTGGCCCTCGGCGGGGCGTGGGGCTTCGAGAGGGCGCGGGCAGACCACTGGCAGTGTCGAATACGCGGCTACGAATCAACAGCATCCTTAACTCCGTCACGCGAAGAGGGACGTTATTGGGTAATTCGGCCGGAGTCTTAGGCATGTCCCACCTACACCCTTTCTTTTTGTTCTCCACTCAGCGCCTACTGTACAGCCTTGGGATACAACGGGATCAATTCAACCTTAGACGCTGTTCGGGGCAAGCATGACGCATTCGGGAGTATGACAGCTGGTGCTCTCACGGGCGCTC